>JAVMSB010000284.1:0-41830 GCA_031761475.1 Penicillium pancosmium | reverse complement strand
CTACTACTACTACTACTACTACTACTACTACTACTACTACTACTACTACTAGTATAACTATGTCATTTTCGATATTCAAGTTCCAGGCCTGTTGCAAGGCTTACTAGTACAGGGAGTTGACTATACATCGATATTATCGAGTATTAATGATGAAGTGGACCGTTTCATCTCGATGATAAATCTGGAGATAAAGCAGCCTGCATACATACCTAGGTAAGCCAGTATTACTAAATACTATATTTACTAAGAAGTAGGTCTAGCAAAGAGTTGCCTTAGTATAAAGTTAATTATCTTTGACTATTAATATCTATATCAATATATGTCTAGTTGGAAAATGAAGGACACCAACCTGTAGCCTTTATCATATTTAATAATATAGAAACTCTTAAAGTAGAGGATTCCATGCCTGGAGGGTGATTCGTTTCCTGACATTTGACCTCTAGAAGCTCCGAGATGAAGAAAAAGCCGCACATCATTCTATCTCATGCTAAAGAGTGAATGTATCCTGATGCAAAATAAATATTGCCTTGCACTTCAGGCACTCAAATCTTGTCACCTAATTTCCCATTACACTAGGTATCTGATTATAATCATAGGCTCTGTATACAGCGCACTTCAAGTAGAAACAGGAGTGATCTGAGCAACCTCCTTCAAATCTCTGCTACTGAATCCAACGCGAAGAACAAATTCGCCCTCGGGTATGAGCCACTTCTGAGAAACAATATCCCAATAACTCAAATCTCTGCGCATCAACTCAAACCCAACAGTTTGTGACTCGCCCGCAGCCAAAGAGACCTTCTCGAAACCGCGCAGCTGCTTGGGGGGTGTTCCCTCAGGGGTGCTGTCGGGGAAAGTAACATACAACTGGGGAACGGTTGCGCCCTCGACATCACCAGAGTTGGTTACTGAGATGGTCACATTGTATAATGTCTCCCACAGAGCGGGGTTACCGCCAGGTTGGATGGGTTGCTCTTCGGGGATGGAAGAGATAGAGTCAGACAGACGCTCGGCGTTGATGTCGGAGACGGTGAAGGTTGTGTACGAGAGACCGAAGCCGAATTCATACTGCACGGAGATATTCTTGGCGTCAAAGTAGCGATAGTCAATCTCGAGCTTCTCATCGAACCAAGATTGCCAGTCGTATGTGCCGTTGGTGGACACTTTGGTGGTGGGCGGCGCATTGTAGTCGCTGGCGTTCTTGGCAATTGTGTAAGGAAGATGACCGGATGGATTAACGTCGCCGTATAGAACGTCGACGATGGAGTTACCGGCTTCCTGGCCGGGATAGTGTGCGGCGACGATGGCCGTGACGTTGGGGTGATTGGCAAAGGGAAGGACATTGATGCCAGAGGAGTGCGTGATGACGATTGTGTTGTTACAGGACTTGGCGACAGATTCGACGACGTCGTTGCCGTTGTAATCAACTGTAAGGTGCTCACGGTCGGCGCCCTCCTCGGCCCAGGTCTTGAGGAAGACAAGGCACGCATCGGGGATGGCAGGGACCCAGAGATCGGTGACATTCTTGGTCGCGATCTGAGTATTGTTCAAGAAGTATTGCACGAGAGCGTTGTCTTTCTTGGCGCGAGTCTTGATGGCCTCAAGAGGGGAGACGAGATAGGTAAACCGACCGGTACCTGAGCCGCCACCAGAAGCGAGGTTTCCGAATTCGAAGGTCTCCTGGTTGACAGCACCCATGGTGTTCTCGCCGGCATCATTTCCGAAGATTGCAATATTCTTGGGAGCCTTCAAGGGTAGGGCCTGTTTCTCATTCTTCAGCAGGACAGTTGCTTCCGCAGCAAGCTTGCGAATAAACTCGGCGTGGTTTCCGCGGACATCACGGCTTCGTTCGCCAGTCAGGTTGAACTCGCGGAGCCACGTTGAACGGGGGGAGAAAGTGTTTAAATCAGCAGATGAAGGGTCCACCTCAGGGTAATTGTCGTCCTGGCGGAGCCAGTAGTAAGGTGTCATGATACGAACGATCATATCATCGATGCGAGACTCATCCACAGTTCCGTTGTTCACAGCATAGGTGATGTTCTTTCCGAAGAAAGATCCGGCTTCTGGGGACAGACCATAGGCACCAAGACCACCGGGCATGTTCATGTCAAGACCGCCCTCGATCGAGGCGACACCAGAGTGAGTACCACCCCAGTCAGACATAACGTATCCCTGGAAGCCGAGCTCCTCCTTGAGCAGGCCGTTGAGTGCCTTGGAATTTTCGCAAGCATAAGAGCCATTCAGACGTTGGTATGAGCACATGAAGCTGGCGGCCTGGGCGCGAACCGCATTAGCGAAGGGCCAAAGGTATAACTCGTGCATGGTCCGGTCATCAATGTTGGAGGAAAGGGCTTCCTGGATAACATCTGTGACGGTTCCATTGGAGTCATACGTGGGGTTACGCTGAGTCTCTTGCTCGTTGCCGATAAAGTGTTTGGCAGTAGCTTGCACGCCAGCGTCCTGGTGACCGCGGATGGTTTTCTCCATGGCAACACCGGTCAAATAAGGGTCAGCAGCGAAGCCTTCCCAGTTTCGGCCAGCGTAGGCAGAGCGGCCGAGTGGGCCGGCTACAGGGCTGAGGGCAATGTGGGCACCCTTGGCCTTGAACTCTTGTCCCATACTATAACCTCGTTCATAGAGGAGGTCCCTGTCCCATGTGGATGCAACGGTGACCCCGGCAGCGAAAACGCTGGCATAGTCGGCTACCCGAATAGACAGAGGGCCGTCCTGTAAGCAAAGACCAGGAAAGCTGAGCCGCGGGATAGCAACAATATTTCCCACACATGGACCGGGCTGGCCAGTGATCATGTCGGCCTTCTCGTCAACAGTCAACTGGGCCACAAACTTCTGGGCTTTAGCGAAAGCCTCATCCCAGTCACCAGAACCGGTAGCATTTGCTGCAGGAGTGATTAGCAGAGCCTCTATAGTGGTAATAAAGATTGAAACATACGAGAGGGAAGGACAGCAGGGGAATGTCCGTAAGGACCCAGGATGGTTGTGTTCTTGGGTTGTACATAGCTGAAAGCATCTTCACCTCGAGTGGTTCCATCGAAGGATTGACCATTGGCCAGTGTGGCAGCCAAAAGGCCTGAAACCACAAAATGAGCCACACGAGCCATGTTTCGTAACTTCGTTAGATGGCGGAAGAACGAGGATTCTCTGGGGGCCTCATCTAAGGATCACCGCTTCTTCTTATAGTCTGCAACCCGCAACCTTCAACCCGCGCTCGGAGAGAAATTTTGTACCTTGGCATGGGGAAAGACAGGTATGCCGGTGTTTTGCCGGTGCTAACTAGAACGTTCTGAGCCGGAGTTCTGCCGAGAAGAAGATACAAAGTCTTGGCGTTCCAATCCGTGGGGGCAACCCCACACAATCCTCTTTCTGGGGAAAATTTCTCTCATCCCCGCAAGTGCGCCAAGTGCATACTAGTGTCAATGCGCAACACAACTCATAACGCATTTTGATTCAGTAACTCGACTTCCCCTCTATCTTTCGGTCCACTTAGCTCCCGACGCTTGGCAATTACTTCCGGTTCTGCTCCCTCGGTCGTCCGGTGTACCAACCTTGGCTCCACGGGACATTTCAAAGATGATCACCGCCTTGGCAACTGTATTTGGCTAGCAAATATTCACCTTCGGCGACTTTATTGGAGTCGGAAAGCCGGCATCTTCAGTAATTTGTGTGCCACCGGCGATACTTCGGATGCTCGATAAAGTTTGGCGGTCCGTCTCCGGCCTCGCGACGATGTCACTGCGGAGCATCTTCATTCTAGTACCAGTTCTTGGCATCTCCGTAAAGCCGTGCGGGTGTATTTGAGAGGTCGAAAATCGGCATGTCGTCGGGATACTGACAGGAGTGAGGTAGTGGCTTGGACTTGGTGGACAAAATCTATCTCGCGTTTTCGGTATTTGTCTAGTGTCCACCGGCCCACGGGTACCTCGTAAGCGTGCTTTGTCCTCGGATAGAGCTGATGCAGCGACCTTATTAGAGAGCGGTATGGTGGCTCTAGGAGCCTGGCGGTGGATGTTAAATAGATTGCCTCGAAGGACTAGAAGAAGGACTAGGCTGTGAGTCATTGGAGGATCTATGAACTAAGTGAGGTATGTCAAACTATCCGAGACTTGGTTTGCGTCATCTGAGAGACTTGGTGTTGAGGATGATAGGATCCCTGTTGCGGGCTATTGTACGATGGAAACTTTAAACCCGGCCAATGAAGCTCCTTGGCATAATAAAATTGTCAAAATACTATTTCTTCTCTTACGATGCTCGTACGGATTTTGTATATGAAGACTAGGAAATTTAGCTTTCTAGTCGTCTAATCTAATACTTTTTGGTAGGGTTATGTGTAACTGAAGACTGGATTGAGATAGTTCTTATGATAATTGAATATGCTTTTAGGATGATCTAGCTTGAGAAGGATAACGTACTGGGTGTTATTAAGATATATGCTGGAGATTGATCTGATTTAGTCTAAACTAGCTGAGGAGAAGTGGCCTCTGAAATTGATAAAAGTAAATAGTAATCTTTTAATATAATTGATAATTAACCTATTATTTACGTATATTCTTCCTCTGTGGATGGGATCTTCTAAAGATGTATTACTTCGCTGTAGCCTATGTAATGCTAACTGTGTCTCTTGGAAGATGTCAGTATAGAATGAAGGATAATCTTTAGTTATTTTGGTGAACTTGTGTTTGTTGTTTTGTAGATATTCTTTTAACTAAGCAGTAGCTAAAAGGTGTTGTACAGCATGACTATGAGGTAGATATAACGCTGAAATGATGTGATTGGGCTTGATAAAATGAGTGTTTTAACTAATTTTGTTGCGATTGGATTGAACGTTAGCATTAAGAAGTGACCTCTTCTTGTATTCTGCTACCTCAGTTTCTAGTCTATCTACTTTATATATGTCCGTAAACCTGATAAGCTCCATTATGGTAGAAATATGCTTCTTAGGATATTTGATATTGAATCTAATGATGCTTTGGTATAGCTATTAAAGAAAAGTATTAAGAGCATGGGTTGAGATTATGTGATTTATATCTTTGAGATCAAGCGCCTACTTCTGTGACAATTTGAAATTGCTATTGTTTAATATTTGTGTGAAAACTGGAGGTTCTGTGTATAGTAGGTCTTTTGGAATGGTAATTTTAATATTACTTGGCTTGACTCTGATTTTGATAAGAGGCCTATAGTAAAGTGGGAGTATTCTGAAGGATAAATATTTAAATCTGTCTGTTTCTAGCTATAAGGTATATTTACTCCTTTTAAAATTTCTGTGTGCTGGCTTTGGATGTCTTAGCTATTACTATGAGAAATATGACTTGATAATCTTGGTAGTATTGCTGAGAATACTATAGGGAAAACCTAGGGGAGATTGGAGGGGAAAGGGATGTAGGAAAAATGGTGGGGTGTATATTTACCTAGGGAAGGCTTATCTAAAATAATTCTGGCGGTAATTGGCCTGATGTAATGAAACTCTTAGTGAGGGGTAGACTTTGGGTGTAGATTAGAAAGAAGGATAAAGTAAGATGAAGATGTGATTGACTTAATATATATACCTAGAACTGATCTGGCTAACTGAAAAAGTGGTGAATATTGAATCTGTACTAATACGGCAGGAAAGGTTGTATTTAGATATTTAGATTTTAATAACGGCTAATAGGATATAGTTGTTTTAATAATTAAATATTGAGAGTAAGTTGTGGGCTAGCTGATTTACTGTGTAAGAACCTTATTTAGTGTTGACTGTGGTGGGTTAAACAAACAGGTTATATTATAAACTGATAAAGGCTTAATATTCCTATTTAAGCGAATGGGCTAGCTTCTAGAAAAAGTAATAACATTTGGTCCTTTCAAGTTGGGCGAATGCCCTATATAATGCCAGAGGCCACTATGCGGGAGGTAGACAACCATAAATCGCAATTCGCAGTTTTGAGACTTGCAACACGTGTTATTTTGGTCGTGTGTCAACGCACGACAAATCGAACATGCACCACCTAACATGATATATTCCGCCTATGACATTTAAGTTCTTGATGGTGTGCGTGGGGGGGCACTACTACTAGGGTAGTAGGGGTCATGGAGATGCTAAGAAGTATATGTAGATTGTATATAGAGTACTCTGAGGGACTATATAGGAGAGGGAGTCGAAGATACCAGGTGATATATTACATGATACGCACTGATAGAATGCTTATAGATCCAGTCCATTCCAGTCCAGTCCAGTCCAGTCCAATCCGGCCTCGGTACCAGGTACAGTAAAAGAAAGTCAGGATGTACATGAAGTCCCATGGTAGCTGCGGGGTACTCTGCCTCTATAAAAGTTTATCAGAATTAGTTATACCCTGGTACAAGATCCAGCAAAGACAAAACTTACATCAGACTCGAGTTTCGAATTCTCTGTGCTTTAGTTAGAAGACGGGGCCCCTAGAAGGCCACCGACTTGATTCGTGACATCCTCCACGGTAGGACCCAGGCTAAGGGGGTCGGAGCTGCTCTCTTGACGTTTGAGGATGGAACCAACGAGACCGCTCACTTGGTTCGTGAGGTCTTCGACGGTTGGACCCAGGCTAAGGGGGTCGGAGCTAGGCTCCTGGCGCTTGAGGATCGAGCCGACGAGGCCGCTTACTTGGTTTGTGACATCCTCCACGGTGGGCCCTAGGTTAAGAGGATCCGAGCTGGCCTCCTGACGCTTGAGGATGGAACCAACGAGGCCGCTCACTTGGTTTGTGAGGTCTTCGATGGTAGGGCCCAAGCTGAGCGGATCGGAGCTGGGCTCCTGGCGCTTAGCAGGTGCTGGGGCAGCCAGAGAGAGACTTGCCAAAGAGGCGACGAGGATAGGAACGAAGCGCATCGTGGGTATTCGACAGATACACGGGTTATATCGTGAACAAATCGTGAACAAAGGTAAGAAATGATGAAGCAAGTTCAAGTGAGCGACGGTAGAAAAGCCCGAGAACTGGAGAAGAAGATAGACCGAAGAATGTTAACAGGGGCAGGCGACATGCCAGCCCTATTTATCTCTAGTAGTCCTCGCTGAATATTCCGGGGACGCTAGTAAATGTGACGAAAATGAAGACGCAATAACTATCGTGGGTTATCTCATTACTGATCGCCAGCGTAATTAAAAAGAGTTAACTTGGGTGGTATAAAACAAGGCCAACTTCTCATGCCAAAAACCGAGAAAAAGAAAAAAGCCCGCCAAGAAACACGTTCCTCATATCTCTCTTCATTCATTCGATCGAGTCCAACGTGATCATAAGCTTTAAGCACGCCAAAAAGGGTCTGGCAAGGCGTGGCGCCGGCCCACTCACATTCCGGGGAGATAATGCCACAAAGGCTCCCCTCAAGGGCAGTACTAGTCGCTGATGGTTCCTGGCTATTGATGCAGGTTCGCGAATTAAGTTTGCGCTTGGCTGGTTTTATGTTCCCCTCGGTTCGAAGTCGGCGTTGATCATCGAAGTTGATGAACCTGGTTTGGTAGAGTCGACACATTCGTCCAATGGTGTTGCAAAGCCAAGAAAAGGCGTGTGATAAATTCAAGTGACGCCATGCGAAGGGTTTTGTGCAAATGCGAGCGAGTTATGAAATGCGATGTGCCCGACAGCATCTCCCCTGAATATTTAGTTTCAAATCCGTACATGTGAAAAAGCCCCATGAAATTCTCAGGCCCAGATTTAACTGATAAATTTACAGCATGGAGGAAGTATGTAGTCTAAAGGCCAGGCGCTAGGACGGAGTAAAACTGGGGCTTTTGATCGGCTTTTCTTGGCGAGGAATGTATCTTCATTTTGTTCATTCAAGTGCAATTTATTGACATTATTCCTAATATATGCAATTGAATGTTACTCATCGTTATGGTTTATAATTAGAGAAGAGTTATAAATAAGAATTTCATGTCTTGCAAATAAACCCAGCAGGAATTACTAGTATCGACTCTCTTCTAGAAGCCTGCGTTTGGTCTATCGACCTTAGATGTTTCCCCAGCCTAATCAATGTGAGACGCACAAAGATAATTTCAGAAATGCCAATGATCCTCAAATGCCTCTATGATCAGGCATTAGCCTTCGTCGTGGCGACCGTCGCTTCAACCCCAATCGTACTAGTTTCGACCTCAGAGTCCACTTCTCCAGAATCTATGCCATTCTGCAACTCCGTACTATTTTTGTTCTTCCTTGAACGCCTTAACTTGAAGATTGTCAATGTAACAGTGAAAAGATAAAGGAAACTGATACAGGTTGCCTGCATAGAAAGATAATATTAGTACATGTGGGATATTTTCAAGGAGCGTCACATACCCAAATAAAACCGCCACGAAATCTCGGTGCTTTAGATACTGGCCACGCCACAAGCGGTATCACTAAGCCACATATCTCCGCGACGGTATTGTATGTCGCAAATGAAACTGCTCTCAGCTCTAAATCATTCGCCAAGCCTTCCGCTGTCCACGTTATGAGCACTGGGATTGTTCCGTAAGACCACCCGACTGAAATGAAAGCGAAAAACTTGAGGCCATCTGGAATATTCCAGATCGAAAGAACTAAGTTTGCGAATATGCAAAGTACCCCTGAAAGGATAATCGGCTCTAATCTTGATCCACGAATATCAGAATAGAAACTCATGATCAAGGCGCCAGCAGCTGCGGCGCCGTTTGTCACAGTAGATAAGTTATTCACTAAAGCGATCGGATATTTCTCTGGCTGAGAGTCGAGCCAGAGTATAAACGGCGTGGCCTCGGCATAAGTCATCTGGCAGAATATTACCAATGTCAGGACGAATGCATAGAAACGCCATGATGCGACAACGCGCTTGAAAAGATCCTTCTTCAATCCCGTGGATGGTTTAAAGCCTTCATCGACCAGTCTTTTCCGGGCCAGAGCTTTTTCTTCCTCACTGAGATATCTCGATTTGGTACGATCGGGCATATCGGGAAATATAAAGAAGCCTCTGGTAAATAGTATTAGCCTCTATTGCTTGTTTTTTGCCGCTGTTGAAGAATAGCTCGGACTTACAGGATCGCGACCGGTATCGTGATGACAGTACAGATGATAAAAAGCCATCTGGTGGGGAATAATTAACATTTAATAAAGACTACTGTGCTTTTTTTTCAAATACATACCTCCAGCCTTGAAGCCCATGGCGGTTGTTTAAATTTGTATAGGCCGCTGCCTGAAGATATCCAGCAACCATTTGACCCAAGGGGTTAGCAATCCAGAACAGAGCATTGCGACGTCCCAGCTCCCTCTTTTTATACCACCTATTGATTTTCTCTTAGAATTAATTTGTTGTAGAATCAATCATCCGATCACTCACGAGTTGACGACGTGAACTAAACCAACATAGCAGGATGTTGCACTCAGTCCGACGAAGAAGCGCATGACCACGAGTTGTTCATAGTTTTTCACAAATGCGGTTCCGAGTGTAAACATGCCCCAAAATATCTCCGCCGCTGGAAGATAGTACTGTGCTCTGTAAATGAAATTAGCTCGTACATATTCTTTCTTTTGAAGAGGGTAGTGGTGTCGCTTACGGGTATTTGATAAGCACCAGGTTACTAGGAATCTGAAAAATGACATATCCGACCTCATCTATGTATAAAAATTGGGACCATGAGTCTGGGTACAATCATTCTTCTGAGATATAGCCGAGAGAACAATTATCACGAATCGTATTTTGGGGTACTTACAAGCCGCATTGATATAATTTAACCTATTTCCATATAAGTCGAGGTCCTCTTTCATTCCAGAGACATAGGCATTGGCTGTCGGTGAAGCTTTATCAGATCTTATCCAAGTAATAACATATATCATCGTTTACATACTCAGTGCTGAAACGTCGAGATATTTGACGAAAAACGACAGACAAGCGTATGGTAGGATAAGCAGATCTAGCTTGTGAACAAGACTCCGTTCTTCAGAAGACATCCCCGCAGGAAGCCATCTAGTAGAATTCTCCAGCTTAGAAATAAAACCGGTCATTTTTATGTTTTGAAAGAGTGATAGATTTCCAACAACTCCCAGCGAAGGAGACTAGGGTTTTCTAATTTAACTACCGAGACTTATCTTTTTCCAGAATGTTTGCTTTACTCCGCATTTCTTGATACTTTTTAAACCTTTACACAATAGCAACTTATATGGCATCATTTCAGGGAAGGAATATAGACCTTGCTCCAGACTTTGCTGGAAATCCGCCCATTGCGCGAGCGGCAGATAAAATATCATCATGGAAGGGCTTGATAAGCTTTTCTCCGAGAAGTTAATCAGATAATTGCGACGCCTGTACTCCAAATGGTATTCTGGCTTGGAATCTAATCTAGACTTCGGCATATTTAGAAGATGACGCGATTCGATGACAGACATGGTCATTCGGCATTCTTCCGAAACATCGCTGCACGCCGAATGTTATGGCCTTTATCTCCGAAGAAAGGCTACGCTAGTCCGTAGCCAGCAATCGTGCTTTTGCGTGACTATGACAGTAGTTGTGAGTGAGGGGGCTTGATCTAATCAACTTTCCGGATAGAAATGAAACACATAGCGCGCACTGATAACACAAGGTTAAATTTCTTCCTCCTTAGCTTTGGCAAAGGACGTCCTATTCCAAGAGTCGACATCACCCAGCCACTTTAATATCCCACAAAAATGGCCACCGAAACCACACCAGCAAAACGAAGAATCTACCTCAATGGCTTTGACATGTTCACCGTCGGCCATCTCTCCTTCGGACAATGGAAGAACCCGACCGATCGATCAGCGACTAAACGCCGTGACCTATCTTACTGGACAAAGCTAGCCCAGATCCTCGAAAAGGGCGATTTCAACGCCCTATTTCTTGCCGATACCTTCGGACTATACGACACGTACAAAGGGAGCGCGGAACCAGCAATTCGTAATGCAGCTCAGTATCCAATGGGAGATCCTGTCATAGTAAGTATTAAATACCCAAATAGACAAGACAAGGATCTGTAATTCCATTCCATGTTTGGCGGCAAATTTCTACAATGGCCTTTTCCGACGTACCAGATAACTAAGCTTTATTACTTGAAATCTACAGCCCATTTCTGCTATGGCTTCGGTGACCAAGAATCTCGGTTTCGCTATCACGACTTCGACTTCATACGAAGCTCCTTATGTTGTGGCGAAACGCTTTTCAACCCTTGACCATCTTACTGGTGGCCGATTCGGATGGAACATAGTGACTTCATGGAAAGAATCCGCTGCAAAAGCCGTAAGTCTAAATCTATCGACGTTTTCTTTATGTATTGTGCTGATGTAGTTGTCTTTAGGTGGGACTACCGCTCGTCGAGCATGACAAGCGCTATGAGATTGCCGATGAATATCTCACTGTTCTGTACAAGTAAATAAGCCCCATTCCAGCCCGCCTCCAACCAAAGCATCGCTTCTGACGAAAGAAAACCATGCAGGCTTTGGGAAGGAAGTTGGGCCGAAGACGCCTTGAAAGAGGATACAGAAACAGGTATCTACACCGAACCCAGTCTCATAAAATACGTCCACCACCACGGGACCAAATTCCACGTCGACGGGCCTCACATTCTCGATCCATCACCCCAACGCACACCATTCCTCTTCCAGGCCGGTACATCGCCGGCGGGAATAGCCTTTGGCGCAAAGCACGCAGAAGGGGTATTTGTTTCAGCGCCATCACCGAATGTCCTCGCACCACGGGTCAAAGAAATCCGATCCGCGGCCGAAAAGGCAGGACGAGATCCCCGATCGGTGAAAGTATTCGCCATTCTAACTCCAATCCTTGGTCGGACGGAGGAAGAGGCACAAGCCAAATATAGAGAGGCACTATCCAATGCCAGCGAAGAAGCCGGACTTGCATTTTTCTCCGGAGGAAACGGGATTGATCTTAGTCGGTTTGACCTGGATACGCCTATCACGCCGTCCGATGTGCATGTTGATGCGCGTGTTCATTCGTCGATTCATACGCTTTCATATCAGAATCCTGATGTCCCGGTTTGGACTCCGAGAAATATCGGGAAGCATATATCGATTGGAGGGTCGGGTCCTGTTCCAGTGGGTACGGCTGGTTTTGTTGCGGATTTTCTTGAAGAGTGGGTTCGGGTTGCGGATCTAGATGGTTTCAATATTGGATATGTGCAGACGCCGGGGACATTTGAAGATGTCGTTGAGCTTCTGGTGCCGGAGTTGAGAAGACGGGGACTATACTCGCCGCAGAATGAAGGGGGTACCATGCGCGAGAGAATTTACGGTCCTGGTCAGCGAAAGTTGAGAGATGATCATGTTGGTAGAACATATCGCCATGAAGTCTACGATGGAAAGTAATAGGCTCAAATCGTGAAGTATACTATTCATTCATATAAAGCACTCCTCCCCCTAAATAGGTCTCATTATTGCTATAGAATGTAGCTCACTAATCAAGTTGTATGTCTCCATTCATGAAGTGCGATCCTAACCCCCTTCTGCTATGTCACACACCTTCCCGCAGTCTATGCCCAAATATATTGATATGTTTCAGACTAGTGATCAAAAACAAAGTCTAGTCGCTTATTACCTTGATCAGTTGTTGTTTCCAGATAGATAGCCTTTTCCTCCGAGTTCATCTTTTCCCATTGACCCTTTTTCCACTGATTTCGACGAGAGTAGTATGTGTTGGCGAGCGCGTAGGCGACGATAGTGGCAACATTGATAGCAATCAGTTGACTATTTCCGCGGCGATAAAGAGGCTTGTCATCCTCGCGATAAATGTTGGATGAGGCGATACCGGAAAGTTGGATGGTGATATTATATAGCGCAGCACTGACTGTTCGCGTTCGAACAGCGTTACTCAAACGAGAGCACCATCCAACATGAGCGGCATGGGGTGATGGCCAACCAAGTAGAACAAATGTTACCGCGTAAAGACCCCAGCGTGACAAATCTCCAGCCGATGTGTACAGAATGATGAGCAGGGGTAGAGACCATAGCTGAGTCAACAGACCAATCACGGAAATCTTTTTGAATCTTTCCGTTAATTCTGTAACCCAGAGGAGATTGATGGCGGCGAAGACAGTCACTGGAATTGACAGCAATGTTGTCTGGAATGTGCCGAATCCGATAGCCTTGAGCGAAAGAGTGAGATAGGTCTTCGGTGGTCCTGTGGGAATTTCGAAAAGAATTCCAATGATATAAATCGGCCAAAGATCATAATCTTTCAAACTCTGCCAGAGCATACCGAGGGAAAGCGCTTGGCGATTGTGCATGTCTCCCTTTGATGGATCGTCTCTGAGAACTCGATTGACAATGATCTTCTCCTCGCGTTCTGTGAAGTAACCCCCGGGATTCCACCAAGTCTTTGTTTGTGTAGGTCCAGGGACGAGAAAGAGAAAGCTCAGAAATCCAATTACAAGGCTAATGAGGGCCTCGATCAGGAAAAGCCATCTCCATCCTTCACGGCCATCAACACCCCTCAAGTGCAAGACACCATAAGCAATAAAGGATGCAATCACACCAGAAATAGAATCCACAAACCAGAACAACGCCAGGCGAAATGGCATTTCTGACTTGGTGTAGAAGTAAGACAAATATAAAATAGTATCCGGGATAAAGCCGCCCATGAAAAGCCCGAGGAGAAATCGACATGCGAAAAAGCCAGCTCGGTTTTGCATGAAGAACTGGCCGCCTGAGGCTATACTCCAAGCAATTATCTGGAAGGGTATCCATCGATCGGGGCCAAGTCTTTTTCCAATCATCTGGGATGGAATTTCGGCAATAAGAAACCCAATGCGATACATATTTTGTGCATTGTTGTAATCATTGGTCGTAATATGCAAGTCGTCGAGCAGGTTGTCCGCAGCGGCATTTCCCAGATTCCCGCGATCGATGTTCAAGCCGAAAAACATGACCAAAATCCAGAGTAGAATTTTCCAATCAGTTTTACGCCTGACGGTTCTCTCTTCTCGATAAGTCCATCTCTCATTTGGGTCGAAGTGGGCAAGATTTTCGTAGTCGGCATGCGGTTGGTAGAACCTTGCAAGTAACGGATCGTCAAAGACACTTCTAACAGTCGCAATGCTGTCCAAATCAGAAGCTTCTCGGCGTTGGAAAAGAGTTTTGTAAAGAGATTTTTGTTCCACTTGGTGAGATGGCTCCACGAGATCGTCGGTGTCAGACGATCCACCTTTGACTACGACATGAGTCGATTTTGTCTCGGCCATCTTTAACTTAAAAGAATAATAAATTGTTTGATTTTTCCATTCTTTATAGGGCCCATAATTCAGATATATATGACTTTTTGTAGTATCTCAGCGAAGTCCATAAACATGGGCAATATCTGATGACCCAAGTCGTGCTCTTGGCGCTCAATGATACCATTCCCTGGATATGACATGCAATTCTTCCCTGTACATGTTCTAGATTCCCTCCAGCTAGCAATTCAGCCTGTCTTGGCACACTAGAGGGCAGTTTGGTTAAGCGATCAATCTCTTGGTCATATTTGACGCCAGGTGAATGAAATCATGCTAGTTATCAGTTTCGCCATGTAAGCGCGGGTGGCGTCAACTGTCTATAGCCCAATGACACCCCCGAAGACCTGAAAAATCGATTATACTGATAACCGAGACTTCTAGCTTCGATAGTATTTTCCATCTTATTGGTGGACAAATTCCAAACCCTGATTTCGGTAGATTGCATGAATTCGGTTAATTTAGAATAAGCATTTCTCCTCGGAAGCATGGCAAGCTTAGCACTGGTAGATTACCCTTGGTATCTAGAAACCTCCTTCGGCTAAGAAGTACTTCTATGAAAGGTGTATGTAGATGAGTATTAGTCCCGCTATCACGAAAAGAAATTCACCCTCATGTGGGCCATGCAAGGCTACATGAAAGTAACTTGAAGGTCACCGGGGTCTTATCTTAATTACTAGTACTATAGTAATCACTCATCCTCCGTGGCCAAAGATCTATCATATTTATCAATATTATCACTAGAATTGTTGGATTCGCGCTGGTCCTCTTCAAACATGTTTATGGAAACTGGGAACACATAAAGTAGTCCAGACAGTGAAATTTTCACTAACATCTATCTTGCTGAGGGTAGTAACTATGACAAGTTGCATAAACTTTCCACGCATTGTAATCCACTTTTCAGATATATCACACGATTTCCCATCCAATATCACCTACATGGGATTCCAGTGGGAGAATTGATGAGCTTAAAATGTTCCCCAGTAATGCAAGTCGTAGTCGATCCCACCTGGACGCCAAAGAGGAGCAGGATGATATACCGGGATTGGAGTAGAGGCTATATGACGTTAGTAAAGACTGCAATAAGAATGAGAAGGCCAGATATCTCAGAGCTTACTGCCATAGCCTGTACTCGGCGCAGCCCACGACGGGGTGGTTGGGGGTTCCCAATTAGTCGGAGTCGCAGTTACCGTGTAGCTGCTGGTGTATGAATATGGTGACTCTGTCCCTGTTAAATTTTTGATGCCATTGTTCGCGCCATAGCTTTCATCGCCAACTCCAAAAACATTGCTGACTTTATTGATGATCTGAGTACCCGATTCAGTCCATACGGTGAAGTCTTCGACAGTGACGTTAAGGGCAAATGTCAGGTCATTTGCGATGAGGTATAACGGAGGTCGTTTCGATCCATCGGCGACCGAGCCTGTTTTGTAACATAATTGGTTAGTCTTCTTGGGATTCGAGTTCCATGCTCTCATGCAGAGGGACTTACCAGAGAAATTACGGAAGACGAGGTTACTTAGAGCCACAGCACCAGTATCCGGTCCAAAGGTATTTTGCCAGTATTGGTTAATATCCAACCCATAAAGACTAGCAAGGGAGCGGAAATTTGAGAATGTGATATTTGTCACATATCCAGATCCACCGGGGTATGTCTTGATGAAGGCAATATTGTTTCCTTGGATGATGCTTATGTTTGTTGCTTCCTATTGAGCTGGTCAGTATAGTCCATGGTATTTCATATAGTGTAAGACACCTACTATGTTGGATATTTCCGCGGAGACGTTCAGACTTCCAATCGAGATACCTGAGCCAGCCTGGTTGCACACCAGATTCTCTACCAACGCATGGTGTGATGGGCTTTTTATCGAAACACATTCATCCCTGTTTGTCACCTAGATAGCTTGTGAGTTGCAAATTCCGGAAAGAGAAAGTTTGATGTCTGAAATTGGGACCAGAGCGAGATATTTCAAAGGTGTGGGGGGACAAACTTCATTGTCATGGATATAGTAGTTCGTTCCAATCGCGTCAATGCCATCATAGCTTCCGAGGTTCGCACCCCGTATAGTCAAATGGTAAACTTCCACATTTAACGCGAAGTCGAGTATGATATGGAATTTGGGGCTGTCGACCAAGATCAAATCATGAACAGTTGCGTTGATTGGAGATATCAATCTGACAAGTCGCGGGCGCTCTGTGCTGTTATTGGGAAGTCATGTTAGCAACAGAACAAAATGAAAGGTGTGCAGAGGCCAAGCTTACTTATTGGAATTTCTGTAGATATAACCTTGCCCTTGAATGGCTCCAAGTCCCGTAGAGGAATAAAATTCAAAATCAACAGCTGCAAAAGTAAGCTAATCAACAGGACTTGGTGTCGAAAAGGAATGAAATGCTTCGCATATCTCAAACTAACCATTGACAATCACCAAAACATCTAGCAAGAATCGTTGGTCACCTTCTCCATTAATCGTCGAATTGATCAATTCAACACCAGCCGAACCCTGCAAAATCAACTCACGATCAACGGACCAATTGCCACCATATGCGGCAGTCACCAGTCCATCCAACTGAAGGGCCCATTTTGTACCGTTGCTAAGGACCACGCTTCTATTGAGAAGATATTCCCCCTCTGGTATAATCAAACGACTACCAGGATGTTTGGTGACACATTCCGTGAACGCTTTCTCGACAGAGTCTGATACATCTGTCGAATTGTCTGCGATTGCGCCGTAATGAAGAATATTACATTCGACGGTCTTTTTTTCCAAATTTGTGGTAGGTCCTACCGGTCCAATAAGTTGGCCAAAGGCTACCTTTAGAAGAAGCAGTTGTGTCAATAGACGCATGGTAGCAAAGATAATTCTAGAGTAGTTGAGCTTGAAAATGTTAATTTGAACGAGATCTATAATATATCACGGTTATTTTATACCTCTATCCGTGGTATATCTTTCAATGTTATCTACTTAACAGTACGGTTAATATGCGTCATAAATATATCTGCTACATATAGTTATGATTTTCAGGTGTATTAGCAGAATGCAGACGGCCTACCAATACTAAATCACGCTTTTCAATATCCAGTGCTGCGGAGCCTAACAGCAACCCTCAATTTCCCTAGATGAATGACGAATATTTACAACTTACCTAGTCATCTGAACTAGTTTAAAACTTCCTCGTTTATTTTTGAATTGATTTTCAAAATTCCCTTCGCCCTTGATTGATTTTCCCATATCCCTATTGTGTTCAATCACGATAATGCGGGGTCCGAAGGCATCATCTGCACCATCCGTCAGCTTCAGAGAGTTTTACCATAATTCAACCGGATTGCGCACTTCCTAAATTGCCCTGTTGGTGGAAATTTATCAAAAGGGTCTTCTTAGCTTGCACTACTTGTGGAGCTATTTTCTTTAATTTGTAAAAGACCCCAAGTACTCCGTAAGGTGTATTGCTTTCCTTAGCCCAAGCTACACTAAACCCTTTTTCTCATCGTGAACCCTATGCACAGACTCTAATCGACACCCAGAAAGAAGAGAGAGAAAAATGGCCGAACGCAAAAATGTTTTACTCATAATTGCAGATGACTTGGGCAAACAATTAAGCTGCTACGGAGCGAAAGGAATCAAAACGCCAAATATTGACAATCTCGCGTCCCAGGGAACTCGGTTCGACTATGCCTTTGCAAGTACGGCATCCTGCAGCGGTAGTCGGTCTGTTATCTATACGGGCTTACATACCCATCAAAATGGGCAATATGGGTTAGCGAGTCATCGTCATCATTTTGTTACCTTTGATCATGTTGAGACTGCTCCGGGGCTTTTGAATGCGACTGGACATCGTACGGGGATTATTGGAAAGATTCACGTTGGACCGGAGCCGGTTTATCCTTGGGAGATAAGGAAGGAAAGCGATACTCGTGATGTGGCTTTGATTGCGGATCAAGCGCGGTCTTTCTTTGAAGAGGTTGATGAGGATGGTAGACTTTTTTTCCTTACGATTGGATACCAGGATCCTCATCGTGATCGAACTAGAGGAGGATTCGGTAATCATGGCCAGTATGATTCCCGCATCGGAGAAGGAAAATATAAACCGAATGATGTCGAGGTTCCTCCCTTCGTCAATGATACACCTGGTACCCGCTTGGAGCTGGCTGAGTATTACAATTCTATTCATCGCCTTGATCAGGGCATTGGGCTTGTCCTCAAAGCACTGGACGATTCCAAACTCGCACAGTCAACTCTTGTTATATTCTTGAGTGACAATGGTCCCCCTTTCATTAATTCAAAGACAACACTATACGATGCTGGGGTTCGTTTACCGCTGATCATCAAACATCCAGAGCTGAAATCAGCTGCAAGCTCTGCTATGGTTTCTTACGTGGATATCCTACCAACAATATTGGATTTTGTGGGCCATCCGGCTACTGAAGACCCCTTCAAGAAACGGATAGGGCAGTCACTTTTGCGAATCATTGGCTCGTCGGCAGAGGAGTCTGATACCGGGCGTGGAAGAGTCTTCGGGTCGCATACGTTCCATGAGGTCACAAATTATTGGCCAACACGATTTATTCGCGACAGACAGTTTAAGTATCACAGGAACTTGGCTTGGCGCTTAGACTTTCCATTTGCGTCTGACATATATGGATCACTCTCTTGGGAAGATATACGGAATTCGAACGAGAGTGATATCAAAATTGGGCAACGGAAGCTGAAAGACTATTTCTTTCGTGGACCAGAAGAGCTTTATGATCTTACGAATGATCCGCTGGAGGTTAAAAACCTAGCAGAGGATCCACAACATCGCTCGCTATTGGAGAAATTGAGATCAGATCTGGAGGAGTGGCAGCAAAGAACTGAAGATCCTTGGCTGTATCGGGATGGTGTTTCTGTCTGGTTCAACCAGTATCATTTTGCATCGGGGCTGAGGATACCAAATCGTTTAGATTTTGATCCTACCCTTCCAGGAAACAAAGACGTGAAGGCATTCGATGGAAATGTATCTTGGGGGACAGATGTTACTCTGAAGGAGGAAACTACTGGAAATCACTCGTGAGAACTTCCGCTCAGGGTGAACTTTGCATTCAATATCATAGAATGATAATCTAATCCATTGACATTGTGTCCAGCACATTTGCAGACCCATAAATTGCGTGGTAATAAATCATGAAGTACAAGATTTGAAACTAAATATCAGAAAAACAGTAGATAGTGCAAAGTAGAAGCCACCTTATATCGCAATCTAAACGCGCACAGCGCCAATGTAACGCCCGCATGAATTCATGAAATTCTCATACACATCTCACCCCGTCGGATCTCCCCCAGGAAAGCACAACCCTATGCGCCAGAAATAATCCCTATGCGCAAAGAAAAGTTCCCAAAGCCGATATCTCGCCGGAATCAACGACCAGCTTCGAGGATAGAGGGGCGCGGTTTCATCGGCGGGTGTGCATTTTGACGACCCCGCGCCTCTCGGTCTCCCGAGAACAACCTGGTGATCCGGATCTTGAATAGATTCCTCGTTTTCTTCCGAACATGGGTCTCCATTCCCGTTGGGCACATCTTCAACATCTACGGGAATATTGATATCTTGCCATACATCATGCAGCGATTCCGGTGAATCAGACCCGGCAATACACCTCTGATCCTGATTTCCAACGCACATGTGTATATCTTCGATGGTGGGCGGTAATTCAGCGCGAGAAATAAATATCTCACCCGCATGTGGCGCATATCCCCATTCGCTCAGAGGCAGGAGAGGAATCGGGTCATCAATATGCGTCACGCGGCGGAACTGCCGGTGTTCAGGGTCGCGACTTGAATCGCTATAGTTCCCCTGTCCGAACTGTTTATCGAGGAAATCCGCGAATCCAGCGTTTCCAACCATCGGTTCTCCAAATGTCGTCACTTGCGGGTTCCAGCCCATTGCTTGGATCTCTAGTCCTGCTAGTGCGGCTACAGCTCCGCCGAGTGAGTGGCCGACCAGGGTCACTTCATAATCGGGATTCTTTTCAAGCGCATCTGTGATATGTGGGAGAACTGTTTCGCGGGTATTTCGCCATGAAGACATGAATCCAGCATGGACGGTGCAGTTCTGACATTTCTCGGGCTGCCTCTCGTCCTTTTCTTTGCCTTCTTCTTCGTCGCCGTTTCCTGGGTATGGCACGTACTCCTGCGGGACGGCGGATAAGTCGATAATCGTGTTTGTGATTGAGTATGTCCCGCGAAAAGCAACGACAATGCGCTTCGGTCCCGGCGCGTGCGAGAGTGCCACGTAGCCGCAGGAATCGGAGAGAAGCACACCTGTGCTCCAGGTCTGCCACAACGTCAGTACCATGAGTCACTGTCAGGCTAATGCTGCGCATCAAAACTCACCGTTATCAGCTCAAGATTCGGAAATTCCTCGCAGTGGCTGAGGCACTTGAATGGCTTTTGCACGCCGGATGTGCCAACGCAATAGGAGATATCAACTAGTCGAGATAACTCCTCTAATGAGTCAAATAGCTCGTTTGAAATATGGTTTGTCTCAGTATGTGCTAATGAGGTGCCCCATGATGAGAATGCAAGGCAGGTAGATATGAACCGCCTCCAGGGAGACATTTTATCGCAATTGCAGAGGAGGGTTGTCGTGCGACAAGTTCCAAGGAACGGGGCTTGGAGTTGGAGAATCCGGGGAAGATTAGTCATTGCGTCATGTGGGGCAACCACGGGACTATGCAAACGGATGCGTTTGAAGGGAAGGCACGAGGAACTAGGAAGAAAGGCAACAGCAACAAACAAAATAAAAGGGAAGGAGGAAAAGGTAATGGGTCAAATGCCCTGGTCTGGTTTTGATCTTTCGACCTGAAAAAAAAAGCAAAAAGACAAGGTAGGCACGCACCGGTCCCATTGCGTCTCTTCAAAGCCTCCTCACTCTTTCCCCCCAAATGATCAAGGCCAATACCATTAGACCATTCGGAGGCCTATTAACACACTGACACTTGTTTGACATTCTTAACCGATGCTTTGCCCACTATTTGGTTTGTTCTCCCCTACAACATCGTCTGATGGCGCTGAGTTGACCTCGCCGGCAGTCTGAAAACCGCTCCAATTATAATATACCTTACTATTTGGTCTATACGAAAGGCAAATGAAGTCCGGGCATGATTCGCTTCCAATTCCATAGAAGTGTTTATATTCTAAGAGACTATTGTCCCATACGCATACGCATACGCATACACTGCTCAGGTAGACCAGATCACAACACGACCATCGACACCGCTCGCTGGGATCATTGTTAGTATATTCTTGCCTCTCGAAAGTGTGACAGAAAGCCTTACTGCTGAAAGACGAAACCTGCCCGTTCGACTCCTGGAAGACACGGACGGCATTCACGGTATTCTGGTGAGTGGACTTGAGCTTGGTGTTCGATTGCGCCTGACCCTTGAGATCCATCTGGCGGAACATGTTCAGTGCAGATTCCTCGCGAGCACCGCCGGCACCATCGCCGTCCTTGTTCTCGAGGGATCCTGCCAACTGCCAGCCGCTTTCGTCGCCGCGGAAGCGGAATGGCTCACAGTCCTAGAGTCGGGGTTAGTGTATCGTAATACCAGGGTATTGCGGAGATAAGCTTACATGACCAGCGGCAATAATCTCATTCTCTCCGTTCCAGATAAGGCTGTTAAGAGGCAGGAGACGGGTCGAGATGTTCAGCATTGCACGAGGGGGCTGCTCCGGCGCACTCGGGTACACGACGGTGACACTGCTATCGTGACCGGTGAAGGCAAGAGCATTACCACTCGGGGAGAAGCTAACACCCTGAATCCAGCCAGCGGAGTCGTTCAGGAATTCACCACAGATAGTGTTGAAGGGGAGGCGCTCGCCCCAGGCGCTGGGCTCGGGGCGGGTATCGATACCCTTGATAAAGCTAGAGAAGACGCGCGCGTGAGAGTCGGTAGAGCCAGCAGCAAGCAGCACCGAGTTCGGGTGCCATGCAAGAGTCGTGATGGTACTCCGGATGGGCTTCTTCAAGTGCTTCGAGATCCACCAATCGTTCTCCTCCTCGAAGTAGCAGACGGCGATAACGCGGGCTCCAGAGCCAACGGCGAATTTCTGCTCCGAGGGAGACCAACGAACAAATGTAGCGGCACGGTTGATGCGCAGGAGGACCAGGGTAGGCTTCCAGCCGGAGGGCGTCTGTTCCCAGACATAGGCATTGCGGTCTGTTTATCGAAGTAGATTGCATTAGTTCAAGTTCACAATCAATCGATTTTAGTGGTATGATGCATACCTTGGGAGCAAGTGACAATGCGACCGCTGTTAGGAGCGATATCAACACTCGTCACAGTCTTCTCGTGGCCCTTCAGCTCGTCGCTCAGCGCGAACTTGTTGCCTGATGATTGGTACAGCTCCACATTGTTCTCCCGAGCAACAGCAAGTGTCTGTCTATCGGATGAGAAGGAGTGGTCGGCAATTGGGGCGTGAAAGAGGTGGTGGACTTGAGGAGCAGCCATGATGGAGGTACGACAGGAGGAGCTCTCTACCGTCGATGGATAGAATAATGAGGGGGAGGTAGGCGGGCAATCGGGGGGAAGCTGGGCGCGATGACGCCGCCGGATTGCTGAGGTAATATCATGGGCACGTGATTCGCTGTCTTTTCTCGGGTTCGAAAGACTGACCCCATGCCGCACGTCTAGAGCTTCGATCCTTCCCCTTTTCCTTGCATTTGTCTGTCAGCGTTTTCCCTGAGCGAAGAGACGACGCGCTCTCTATTTCTCTATTACAATATGTCCTCCCAGAATGCGCCATCAAAAGGCGCCGACGCCAAAGCGGCCGGCCATCCCAACCAAACGTGAGCTTTACCCTTCTTTTGATCACCATTGAGCTGGCATGGGTGACTAACAGCCTCTTTAGTCTCTACTGCACCAACCTCCCAGACAAGCTTCGCAAGCACGATCTGCGCTCATCACTATACACCCTGTTCTCCACCTACGGTACCGTCCTCGACGTGGTGGCCATGAAGACGAGCAAAATGCGCGGTCAAGCCCACATTGTATTCAAGGATGTTCAAGCTAGCACACAAGCACTACGTGCCCTCCAAGGATTCGATTTCTTCGGAAAGCAGATGGTACGTCTCTCCATAAGTTGGTTCGCAACTTCCTGGGCTCACAATTGTTTCTAGAAAATTGTCTATGCGAAGGGCACATCAGATGTTCTCGCCAAGCTTCGCGGTACATATGTCGCCCCTGTCACAGAGCAACCTGTTGTTTCGAGCGACCTTCAAAAGTCCATTTTCAGCGGTCCCCCTGGCGCGATTCCCGCGCGGCCAGCGAACGTGAACGGCGAGAACCAGGGAGTGAAGCGCGCTCGCGAGGAGGAAAGCGACGAAGGAGAAGCCCCAATGGATGAAGACAGTGATGTCCCAATGGAAGCCTCGTCCGATGAGGACTAATGGCGCCCTCACTAAGGCCATTGGAATTGGCCCGTGGGAAGCGGATCGAAGCTCGCGGGGTCGGATTATTTGCTTGGCGTTCTGTGCCTATTGCCTCACAATGGCCTAGCACCATCCTGGGACAGGATGAGCTCGCGTGGGACGTGTAGGCTCACACACTGGCCCACCAGTCCGAGCCAGATGAGAAGATACGTCTCTGGGGTTACCGTCCGTGCATCTGCAATCCTTCCCATGGCATCCGCCGTGTTGCACGGGTGAACAAAGAAGGCCGGAGCGCCAGATTCCGGATGATACTACGAGACATGAGCCATTGAACATCATTAAGTCGACCTTTTCGTTTCGTTTTCTGTTGCGAGGGTAAGGGAGGGAGGGGATGCCACCTACGCCGAAGCTGATCCCACCCATCACCCCCACATTCTTCAATTGCTTTCTATACGACTCCGGGACGAGGTACCGGTAGACTGCATCTAAACCGATAGGCCCCTGGTTGTCCCAGTGGAGCACAAAGTACAAGACGGGAACTTGGTATGTGGGGGAGAGCAGGATCTCATACTCTATGTGTAGTTTGGGATGGCCATCGGTACGGACCAGGGCTTCCTGCGGTGAAGTATTAAGCGGTATCCCTTTGATGGCAGGAGCAAACTTTGGGGACGCGGACCGGATCCTCCTCATCTTCTAGTGCCGAAGCGTCCTGTGCATTCTGTAGACTCGGATCCACACTTTCAAGTTCAGTGTCCAGGTCGACTCTGTGGACATCCACCCGTCGCGTTATTTTGAGGCCGATCGCATTCTAGTATATCCAAATACAATTATTATTCACACTCCATGTCAGTTTCCCGTCAAGTATGTGGCAAGGTAATAAATGAGCGCCTCCTGCATGGCAAAAGGTAAAGAATATAAGGCAGGGATACCTGTGTGACAAGTCGAATAGAAGACCAGCCTCCTTCTCCTCCCTCTAGGCCCTCTAAGCCGGTCGTGCAGGTGCAGGCTCGATCGGCCAAAACTCGACATGCGTGCGCGAACTCAAGCGCGGTGAGGAAAGGAAAGGTCGACAAGCCACCAGCCATGACCCACTCTTCGCTTCTGTCACTGTCAGCTGTCCTCCACGCTCTGGACGAATGCGGTCTTGCACGACTCAGATTGAAGCTGGAACTGGGGCTGTGAGTGTCCCTTCCCCCTCCAAGGCCACGCGTGTCTGGACGTTCTCGGAATATCAGAATATCAGATCTAGCCGAAATTGGGAAAGGGTAGCCGTTGCAGATCCAATAGGGAGAGACGGGAGAGAGGGGACAGACAAGTCGATTGTGTTTTGGGGGTGGATCGGCGATAAGTTGGGATGTCACATCCGGTTTCGATGCAGCGGGGGATCCCAGAAATTGGAGAGGTCAGAGGTGGGTAAGTAGATGGTACTTGTGGGGAATATGGGTGGGCCATATTGTGGGGAAGTACCCTATACTTCCGGCACTTCAGGTACCCCCAGCCCGCTTGCGGCTAGAAGGTTGCTGGCCTACCATCTCGAAATCTCACGTCAAGATCGCTCTTCTTTTATTTTATTTTTATTTAATTGATTTAATTTAATTTTCTTGCGAAGGGGGCAGTCCCTGTTCTGCATGCAGCTACAATGGCATGGCTCCAATTCTCTTTCCCCGACCTTTGTGGCAACGACCAACGCATTCGTCTTGCTTGTGGCCTCAACACAGAGCATGGGCTGATGCGTCGTTGCTCTCCACTGCACTTATGTATCCTTTGTTTGCCCACATCTTCCCCCCCGCCCCTAAACCCGCTCTGACATCCTTCCCCTCCTCCCTTCTCAATTTCCTTGTTTTTTGGTTTTATTTTTATTTTTTGATTAATTTTGTTTTCTTGTTTTGCTTTTCTATCATTATTCATTCCTAGGGGATGAACCAGTTAAGTTGACTGTTTCAAAATTGTCTATACGTCGTCAGGCAACGAAATTGGTAGTAAACCTGGGTGCTGGAACACTCCATTTGGAAGACCCCGGAATATTGTGAATATCTTCCTCTCCCCCAATTGGTTTCTGGTTGACGTTACCTCAACCCTCAACACCTCACACATCGTGTATCCCGGTCCAACCGAGCCCCGTGGTCTCCTCCAATCTGAAACCTGAAACACTATACTTCCTCCATCATCTCCGCACGGAGATCCCTTCAGCCGCCAATCGCACCGCAGATTCTCAACACAGCCGTGGTACGAGCTTGAGGCCCCGATCGATCGCGAAGCAATCAGGGCGTGGCTTGACGTCAGTTTATCCAGGATTCGATCTAATCTGGGGCGTACTGCACCGTCATCAGCAGGAGTTAAACACTCCCGCCATCTCCGGCTCTATTGACACCTAAGTTATATTACGCTGCTGCTGCTCCACCCCCATGCTGCGCATGTTTTCCCCTTGAGAGTGTGGGGAAAACTTGATCTCTTTTTCAGCCTGTGGCGCCTGCGAAGCCATGGGCAACTCATTCTCCAGCCCTACGAAGGATGAGACTCGCCGTGTAAACCGACTATCAAAACCCTTGACGAAGAAATCCTCCACCTTGAATGCTCCTCAACTTCCTCCTATCGAAACGGATGGTCCAGAACTAGCTTCGGGATTGATTGGATGGCAGAACCCATGGGTTGGTTCAAACATCTCCAAGGATGTTCAAAGCAAACCTTCCAGAAAACGAGAGTCCCTTCCTGCTTTGACTGAGTCTAAATCCGAAAGTTCGCTGAAGTGGAATGTGACGAGGCACTCGGTTGATGTATCTTACCCTCAAACTTCCAAAGCTCAAGATGTCGAGCCTACCTCGCCTATCTCGCCTCTCTCGCCTCGATCTGGCTCGCTCTCTGCTAGTCCATCGGTAAGAAGGGCATCATGCCAAACGGAAAGCCAGGTTACCTCATCAAAGCAATCATTGGATTTGGGAAGACCAAAGCGAGCGAATTCAATCCAGACTCCTCTTCAGAGACATCGAAGTGCGATCTATGGGGATAAAGCTCACGAAGCAACCTCATCCAATACCCATTTCACCGTTGGCAATCAACGCTTCTCGTTGACTCGTCGGCGTTCTCTCCTGACACGACCCGGTCTTGCAACTCGACGCTCGACTGCCGCCGTAACACGACGATTTCCGTCACCGATAGGAGAGCCAGAGTGCTCTAACGAAGATTCTTCGGATTCGAATACGCTGCAATGGCCACTACCTCCTCTACAGAGAGCTTCACTCCCTGTATCGTCATCAATGAGACCAACCAGTCCGACAGATCCCCGGTATACCCAACTTGGAGCGTTGAAGCTGGGATCCTTGCGAGTTGTCAATGGCTCTGCCTCCCCATGCCCAAGTGAGCGAATCCCACTTGGTCAAACACATGTTGTCGGAGCTGGCGCGGCTCTCCCAGATCGTCTCGAAACCATGCGCTCCAAGGGAACTCCACTGCAGATCCCTGCCGTTCCAGATCTACAGAAATCCGACGATGTCCCCGGAAGTCCATTCTCATTCGAAAAATCACCAACCATCACTGTACAGCCTCGACATAAAACCATCTTCCCTATTGAAGCAGAGGACGAGGGAATCGGTATGTGCGACGAGGGCCCTGCCCTTAACCAGTCCGAAAAGAACACTGCCACCATCAACCGCAGCACATCCAGATCTCTCAACAAAACCGACAGCGGCTACAGTTCTGCAACATCCGTGCACTCTATTTACCGGAGTCGAACGCGGGCTTCATTCGATTCCCAGACATCTGGTTCTTGCACCGCGGACAGCACAAAGGGTATTGGCATTACCGGTGATGGCGCTAATGAGCAGGCATGCGATCTTCGCAATGAGAAAATCCAGAGACATACCAGCATCCAAGAGGTGAAACCGGGTAATTTCTCTCAGCTATACCCCAATTCTACTCGCTGGTACGATTCCAGTGCTCCGTCCAGCCAATCTTCCGGATCAAGAGTCCGTCGATCGACGCTCTGCGCTCCTCGGAATACGGAGTACCCGTTCCCTGTACAAACTGGTCCCGGTCCCGGTCCTGGTTCATACGCCCCCTACCAATCATTCATATCGAGCTCATCATCCTCATTTGTCTCACAAGATGAGCCAACTCTTTCCACACGAGGCCCTCTTTACGGGGACACCTTCTCGACGAGTACATTGAATGTTCTACATGATCATGATTCGAGCTCGACAGCAACGTTGGAAACACTAGACAGCTGCCAGAAGCAACAATCTGGCAGTTTAACGAAAACCATCTCCGCTCGCTCCAGGTCTCGAAGCAAAAGCCTGCATAGCAAAGGCAGCAGGGCATGGCGACATGACTCGATCATCGAAATTCCCAAATTACCCACGATTCTTTCTCCAGATCATCTTCAGTCTGAGAATACTGAGGAAGAAATGGAATTGAAATTGCCTATCCCCACCTCCACCCCCGAGACCTATCGTGGCCGACCCCGAAGCCGCAGTCAAGACTATCGGCGTCGCAAGTTAACGAAGACGCGTCCTCAACCTGATGTTCATATCACGACCTCCCCTTATGCACTTTAGTAATGTGACGTGAACGAATGGAGTTTTTTTTCTTCTCTTCTGGTTTTTGTACCTTTCGTTTTTTTTTTCTTTCCGGTTCTTCACTCTTCTTTTGGCTCTCTTATTTATTAAGGTCTCTGATCTACAAAAGTCCTTTGGCGTTCTTGATTTTATTTCTGATTTGGCGCTGGCTTCCGGTCATTCACGGTCATTTAGGTGGAGTCTTATTTGGTTTTGGTTTTGGCCATGGATATGGATATGGATATGGATATGGATACGGATATGGATATGGATACACGGATACCCTCGTTTGAACTGAACTTTCCTTACTGTCATCTAACGGCGTTGTATACGGGCGTTGTGGAATCGCAATGAATTCTTATCATTTGAAACAAACCCCTTCCTCGAGCTTATAAGTCATTATAATTTTCACTTTCAGAACTCGATTCTCCTCAGTTTCGGTTTCGGTTTCGGTTTCAGGTTCGGTTTTGGCTCGAGTTTGAGCTTTGTTGCATGCATGAAGCTGTAGCTAGTCTAGTCTAGTCTAGTCTCGATCTGCATCGAACTCAACCCTGCAAAAGCTAGCCATGTGGCACTCTCACCGGGGTTTCTTTCTCCCCCTTCCCTGCCCTGCCCCAGCCACCACATAACGTAAGGAGGTATATACGCTACTGGATTTTCTGTCAGATGATGGTGGCTTTTTTCACGCTTTTATCGGGCTTGGCGTTCGTAGATCTTGCAGTTACAGATGTATCACATTATGTCATTGGAGAGATAAAATTCGTCGCTAATTTTCTACTTTTTGGATATTTATTCGTATTTGATAGGATGGAATGAGGATCATATATATGGTATAATTTAGTTATGCTCTGTAGCTTGGTTTGATTTGGTTTGATTTAGTCTAGTCACTTCCCATGCAGTTCGTATACGAGTACGAAGTACAAAACAAAGCCCTGGCTGGAGTTGTATTTCAAATCATTGCATGATATTCACTTCACATCATTAGATCTAGATCGTTCGTCTCCAGTCAAAATAGATTAAAATTCGAAATAACTCAGATATCACATATCACATAAAATAATACAGGCTCTATGCAGAAAAAAGTAAAACTTAAACCCGACGCGCCCAAGTCCCGTCCCGATGCAAAGATGTCAAATCGAGCCGATTCGGCTGCGGCTCCATTCCATTCCCTCGGGTACTCGAACCATTCGATCAGATCAGGTACCGTACTCGTAGTGGAGTTACTTTATTTGAAATTAAAGTGGTTGTAGGAGACCCTCACAGAATCCGAATCTTCTTGACCTTAGGCGCCGCATCCTTGGGCACATAAACAGAAAGAATCCCATTCTTCAGATTAGCGCGCACACCATCCTGATCCACGCGCGTGGGAAAGGTAAATGTGCGCTGGAACTCGCCGATTGACCGCTCCGACGCCCAGTAGTGGAATTCAGGCTGGGTGTCGGGCTGGGTTGTCTGCGTCTGCGTGTGCGTCTGTTGCTTTGTTGGCTCTGCATAAGGCTTCTGCTTCAGTTGCTGTGAGCTGGTGTCGTCATCGGTGTTGAGGTTGAAGTCAGAGTCAGCTTCGTCTGAGTCATCTTCGACGGTTGCTTGGTGTTGGCGTGGAGATGCAGATGGAGAGGATGTCTGTTCCTCGGTGCGCTCCTGCTCCTGGCCCTGGCTTTGGGTTTGGTTTTGTTGATAGTTCCGTTCAGTGCGACCCTTCACGATGAGAGTCTGTGGATCACTGAATTCAATTTCTATGTTGCTCTGGTCTACGCCTGGGAGTTCACCGTCCAAGTAGTAGCCATTCGAAGCCTCGCGGACATCGAAGGATGGGGTAAAGCTTGGAGTAGCAACTGCGCGGGTGGGGCGCGGCTCGGAGCGGTGGGTCTCGTAATCATCGAGAAGGCGGAAAAGAGGTGAGAAGGAGGAGGGTTGGCGACACTGGAAGAAGGCCATTTTGATTTGAGTGGTGGATTTAGATTAAGAAGATGATTGTTAGAGTCAAGAGATGATTGTTTTTGAGTGATGATTCCAATTACACCCCTACTTTTCCTCTCTTATATACTATAGTCTGCTAGAGTATACTGTGGTACTTTGTCAGAATGGCAGAATCCTCCAGAAGCGGGTCGCCCGTTCCACCAACTTCTCCAAGCCTCGACTAACATCTGGGGAAACCTATGGCGAATAAGGTGGCGAGCTGGTTCATTGTAGTGGCTTTCTAAGCTCCCTATTATTAGTAATACTAGCAATATTGCTAAAGTAGGTAGGTTTGAAAAGGCACAGGGACCTTGTATGAATAATCTACCTCCATTGGTCATCTGAAATCTGGTGGAAGTTTCTGGGAAAAGTAAATCTTGCAGAGTTGAGATGTGATTGACTAATAAATCAAGCCCTGGTGATAATAACGTAATATACATGGATGGTGAGGCTAGGCTAGGCTTGTTCTGTCCTGCCGATTCTCTTTTAATATACAAAAAATTCTTACATTTCCAATTTCCCAGCTCATGTTGCCAGTGTAGGTCGGGGCCGTCCGAACGGGTCGATCAAGATATATCTTACACCCGCGGACTTCAGCTATCTCATCTCACCCTCAAGTCCTTGACACATACTCTTGAGAAACCCTCAAAACCGGGTGAAGTCGGGAACGACACCAAGAGCGTAGAACTCTTACCAGAGACTTAAAAGTAACGGGTTAATTGAGGAACGGGGTAACGGGGTAGACAGAAGAGGCAAACCCACGAGAACCCCACGGAAGGGGGAGAAAGGAAGTCAGCCACTCAGCTGCTTAGCTGATGTTGCGAATTCCCGGGGAAGCGTACATCTCTAGCTGGCGGTGGCCTTTGCGCAAGAGATATTCGACGGTGCTAAAGTCCTTCTTATTCACCGAGAGATGTTTTTGGAATTCCGCACTGAACCGCTTAGAAGTGAGCCGGGATAAACCGATGACAATGGAGGGGCCACGGGAAAGGATGGTGGTGGTAGGGTAGGGTAGAGTAGGGTAGGGGGCAAAGGGATCAGGAATACTAGGTAGAAGACATACCGTGCATATCGTTTGAAGTTATTGCGAGAATCCTGGAGAAGGGCAGTCAGAAAAGTGTGCAAAGTGTGGGGAGGAGGGAGAAGCACCCACAGCGGGCTTGTTGCGGATCTCACGCAGACATGATCGGTACAGAGACAGGACCTCCCGTTGGAGACCGGAGAGCCGGGCCATTTGCAGATAGCTTCAGTAAAGATGGGATGTGCATGGAAATCCCCCATCGATTGGGTCGTGGAGCTGGGGGGAGCTCCTCCGTTTTCCGCCGGGGGAACCGATAGCTTTCCGGCCGAGTGGAGGTCCACCATTCACATTCAACTTCGACTTCACTTGGCTCAGAAAGCACATATCTATCTCCCTTCCCACCACTTTCTACCATCTCTCTTCACAAATAACATTATTATCATATCACTTTCAATCTCGCAAATATGTCTACCTTCTCAGTATGCTTACTTACCCCTCAGCCCCAATTGCCTCCCCCCCTTATCAATCGCGAGGACCACCCAAGCCAAATACTAATTAATCCTCCACAGCGCCTGATTCACTTCCTAGCCAAAGACGGCCAAATTTACTACGGCGACGCCATCCTCCCCAATGGCACCAGTGACATTGCCCATGCCACCCAAGCAAAAGTCATCAAAGGCGACATTTTCAGCCAGTATAGAATCACCGACCAAATCGCAGACATCCGCATGCTCCTATCCCCACTAGCCCGGAAGGACATCGGCACCGTCCGCTGCCTAGGCCTAAACTACGAGCAACACGCCAAGGAATCCAACCTCCCCATCCCCAAGTATCCAGTTCTATTCTTCAAGCCCGTCACAGCAATCGCGGGTCCGACGGATGATATTCCCGTTGCCCAGCTCGCGCAGGAAGGCGAGGGCTTAGACTACGAGTGCGAACTTGTCATTGTTATCGGTAAAGAGGCGAAGAATGTTCCCGAGTCCAGGGCTTTGGAGTATGTTCTCGGATACGCTGTTGGAAATGATGTCAGTCATCGTGACTGGCAGATTAAGCGTGGTGGTGGGCAGTGGGGGTTGGGTAAGGGATTTGACGGTTGGGCGCCGTGGGGTCCGGGAATTGTTTCGACGAGTCTCATTTCTGATCCTAATGCGTTGCAAATTTCCACTACGCTTAATGGGAGACAGGTTCAGTGCTCTTCTACTAAGGATATGATCTTTGGCGTGGCGAAGACTATTGCGTTCTTGTCTCAGGGGACTACCCTGTTGCCGGGTGATTTGATCTTTACGGGAACGTGAGTATCAACCCTATCTCATCTCATGCTCGAAATGCTAATGGAAGTAATACTAGTCCACAAGGTGTTGGCATGGGCCGCAAGCCTAACCTCTGGCTGAAGGATGGTGATCATGTAGAGGTTTCGCTGGAGGGGGTGGGTTCTTGCACCAACAAGGTGGTTTTTGATAAGCCTGCTCCCAAGCTCTAAGTGAACCTTGACCTGGGGCACCTGTATATAGATATCTACCATGATGAAAGAAATGTTTACGATTAAATCTAACTTGTATCGTCAATTTGGTCCAATTCCAATGGTTCTCTTCGTGGAGGAAACTAAGCGTAGATAGTAGAAACAGAAAAAAATAGGCATATCATGAGAGGCTCAATCTACTTAGTCTGAGCACCATAGCCCTTAACCCTCTCAGCAAAAGCCCAGCTCTGTCCCTCAATCACCTCATTCTCCTTGATATCAATACCCTCCTTGGTAATAACCGCTATCGAGTACTTATCCATACTCCGCGCATCACGGTAATACAGGACCTTGAGACACTGCTTCAACGCATCAATAGCCGCCTCCTTGCTAACCTCTTCCAAAGGCATCTCCTCGGGGAAAAGACGACGCAGAATAGGAACAGCAAGGTGTGCACCGAATCCCGTAGCCAGATGAGGCGCAGAAAAGGTCGTTCCCAACAGATCCGCGGAACTCAGGAACGGCTCACCCTCGCCATCGTAGCCTGCGACCAAGACGTGGTTCCAGAGAGGGTTGAACTCGGAGCGCCGTTTATAGAAAACCTTCGATAGGTAGGTGTGTAGGTTCTTGGCATTGAGCATGTTGCCGTGGTGGGAGTAGTTCTCGCGGATATCGATCGATTCGAGGAGTCGGTCGATGTATTGCATGTCGGAGACGTCGCCGCCGAAGCCGACGATGGCGTTCGAGCCGAAGACGCGGAGACGCTTGACGTCTGTGAATCGGGCGAGGGAGCCGTAGGAAGCTACATGATGGAAAGGAGATTCGATTAGTGCAAGTGCTCTCCGGGAAATGGTCAAATGGTTGGGCTAGCGGGTGAAGGTGAACACACCGAGGTTGTCAGTGGCCAGAACGACACCGCCGTTAAACTTGACGCCAAGCACAGAGGTTCCTGTCACGGCTGGAGATGAGGTGTGGGCCTTGGGCCCAGTCGTTTGAAGGTATGAATGATCGTAGGCGCCGTAGACATCGTCTCTGGGCTGTTAGGACGGGTTAGCCAAATGAGCGGAGTGAGAGGGGAAACAGCTGAACGAACTCGGCCCCATGCTTCCGGAAAGTGGTTCATTGTGGATTGATGTGAGGGATGGTAAGACTCAGTAGAAGGAGACTGAAGAATGAAGAGAAGAACGAGAATGGGGAGATTGAACGATGACGATGAATGGAGCTCCGGCTTGAGCGCGCGCAGGCAGGCGAGCTGACGGAGCTCTCTGCATGACTAATCAACGGTAGTTAACTTAGTTACTACGCGCGCGTTTACAGTAGAGTGTTACTAGTACTATGTATATAGCCAACTTCTATATATTGGATCCAAGAATGGTTTGAATATTCATTATTCGCAATTTCGTATTATCTGGACTCTCTGATAGATTGGACCAATTGTGGTTGTCTTGTTCTCGAAGGGTTACTCTTTCCGGAGATCTTCGTATTCGCCAGCCCGGGGCAATCATTTTGCCTCCCGTAGGGCCTCCCAAAGGTTGCTCAGCCTCCAAGAAGCTTAATCCGCCTGACGATCATGAGAGAAACCGTGGTCACGATGGAGTAGGGCTCAACGTAAATAGATGGGTATTCCCGGGCTTGAAGATTTCTTTTATTTTCTCTTCTATTATCACTATTCCTTCCCCTGGGCCCATATCCATAACAGCCAGGATGTCATCAGACTTAACAACGGCACCGTTTGCGAACCCACCACCACAACCACAATCACCCTCGCGCTTATATCGCATCTATCGACCCGCTTTCCATCGGCACTACGAGATCAAATCTTCCGACGAACGCCTTTTATTCTACGGAAATGTCTCCATTTTTAGCTTCAAAAAGCCCGAAGTAACCCTCCACGCAGGAGCCAGCGATACCGCGCCCATAGTGGCCGCCTGCAAATTCGTCAAATTCTCCGGCAGCTTCAAACTAGCGCTGGGCGATCCGGACGATGTAAACAACGTACAGTGGGAAGACATGACCCGGGACTCCGCCCTGGCCCTACATTCAAGATTTCGATTCGAGATGACAGTCCCCGACAAGACAAGGGCTGGATACAATGAGAGAAGGGCATTTCTGTGGAAACGAACGCACAATGAAGCAGTGGAGGGAAATTCGCCTTTGAAAGCGAGTATGCGCAATTTCAAACTCGTTGAGGAGAGTACAGGCCAGGTTGTGGCTGTGTTTAATAGTGAGATTTCTTTCTCTAAGTGCGGTGTACTTGAGGTTAAGGCGGATTATGGAGAGGCTTTTGATATTATGGTCGTGAATTCTTGCGTGGGTCTATATGAGAGAGCGAGGCGGCGCAATAATGGCGCCGCTGCTAGTAGTGGCGGTGGTGGAGGAGGGTGATTCAAGTGTATCAGCTATGCATGCCGGCTGTCTCGCTCCCTTGACATATCATGTATTTCGTACTATATCATTACCATTCCCAGTTTTTTGTGCCCGGCATTGCTGAAAATAGCGTATGCTTTTCGGATCGTGTAGCCAACCATCAACCATTGTCGTAGGGCTAATCCGTGATTTCATAGAAGGGAATCCCAGAAATTCAGTCCCGCATAAAAGACGGTGTGGTCAACGTATATCCTGTCCACTAGTGTGTGCCTAGACATTTGGCGGGGCCGAATAACTTTCACTTGCTTCCAAGTCTGCATGCATTTCTTTGGCATGCCCAGTAACTTCCGGACGAGAAGTATTCGAAGCGTAGATTACCATAGATAAAGGTAGCCGTCACAAACGGCATTACCCTTCTCACGGGTGACTTCTTTTTTTTTCATTTCGCGCCCGAGCCAGATACAAACTCAACCGCAGACCTTTGACCGGAAGCATTCTTCTCCTCTAATTTCTGACGAGCATCTTGCTGCGCTCTGAGGAGTTCCTCCTTGAAGCCCCACTGGGGTAGACTGGAAGGATCCCACAGTTCGGTTGATAGTGATGTGTTATATTGCGATTGTTCGTTGATACCAGCATGCTCCATCATTTTCTTTAGCAGGCTGGGGTTCTTGAGAGAAGAAGAGCTGGCTAGTTTCGAATTGAAGTGGACGCCTTGTTTCTTGAGGGAGAGAAAGTGCTCGAATTTGGCATTGGCTGCGGGATTCGGAGACCCGGGGGGAGAAGGTGGGATATCCATATTGGGCACGGGGGGAAGAGTGAGGTCTTGGATCAGTGCTCGGGATGTTGAATATGGTGAAGAGCGGCCGCCGGAGGGTTGGTCACCTGGTGATTGCGCGCTGTCGAGGGGTGGTGGTGCTGCTGGGCCTGATGCAGGACCGAGAACGGGGCCGCTTGGAGGTTTATTTTCGGGGATGGGTTGCTGTTTCTGCTCTTGTGCATTCAATTCAGATAGCTGGGCTATTTTAAACGTGGGTCAGTATGGTAATTCCATTTTGAAGCTCTCGGGCTAGAATATAGGAATACCTTTGTCTGCTTGGTCGATCTGCGCGGGGGCGATGGGCGGCTCATTCGTAGTCTGCTGCGTACATAGTTAGCGATATCTCAGTTATGCGAGTTGGAAGTTCAAACCTTCGATTGGAGGGGTGCTTGTGTATCCTCTTCCTCGCTACTACTGTCATATGCACCGAGATCGAGCATGATGCTAGTTCAGGGCCAAATCTGTCGCTAGGGCTGTTTGTGACCAATATGTAGAGCCGTGATCAATGCGCCGAGCTAGGTCCCAGCGTAATAAAGGAATTACCACGACAAGTGTGTACAGCGGACCTTGAGGTGAATATGTTCGAAGCTCGGGCTGCCCGCTAAGCATGGCCGCGGCGTTGAAGGGAGCTGGAAATGTTACGTAATCCAGAAAGGCAGCTACAGCACCGCGTCAGACAGCGGACCTGACCTCGCTGCTTCCATTCCATCAACGAATTGACCCACGACCTCCAACCGCCCTCTTCTCCCCTTCAATCTTCTCACGCCCAATCCACTCCAATAAACACTCGCTCCCAAGTTACCGGGATTCCCACCATGGCATCGCTCTTGGATCACTCAGCTGGCGGCCAGACCGTTGGATACTCCTTCTCTCAGTCCGCAGCTGCTCCTGTCAAGCAACATGGATTCTACCCGTACGAAATCAAGCCCTTGAGCTACATATGATGGAACATGAGCTAATGGAACTGCTACAGATACACCGATAACGGCGGCTCTACCCTGGGCATCACAGGATCCGATTTCGCCATTCTCGCTGGTGACACTCGTTCGACATCCGGCTACAATATCAACTCCCGCATGGTTCCGAAAGTGTTCAAGATCGGTGGCGACGAAGAGACCGGCGAAGGAGCTCACATCATTTTGTCCGTTGTCGGCTTCGCCGCGGACGGCAACGCCCTCAAAGAACGATTGGATTCGGTCGTGAAGATGTACAAGTACCAACACGGAAAGCCCATGTCTGTTTCAGCCTGCGCACAGCGTCTGTCAACGATTCTATACGGAAAGCGTTTCTTCCCCTACTATGTGACCGCCATCCTGGCTGGTCTGGATGAGGAAGGCAAGGGAGCTCTGTACAGCTACGACCCCGTGGGCTCTTACGAGAGGGAACAATGCCGTGCTGCTGGTGCGGCGGCGAGCTTGATCATGCCGTTCCTTGACAACCAAGTGAACTTCAAGAACCAATACATTCCAGGTAGCGGGGAGGGACATGCGCTCGAGGCTAAGAAGGCCGAGCCTCTGCCCCGAGACCACGTCCAGCAACTCGTCCGAGATGCGTTCACGAGTGCTGTTGAGCGCCATATCGAGGTTGGTGATCACTTGCAAATGTTGATTGCGACCAGGGATGGCATTGAGGAAGTTTTCCACCCGCTGAAGAAGGATTAGAGTGGGTGTTGTTGTTTTTACACTAGCCTTCTAATACGAGAAATTACAACCCTTTGGAATGACCAGTTTAAGATAAGACATGTAAAATGAAATTCTTTTCTGTACTTTTTTGTACTGATTGATATCTTGATGTCGTCATACCTTCTCAGGTTCGTAGTAGCTGTGAATATGTATAAAAGGAGAAAGAAAGAAAAAGAAACCCCAATCGGGATGCTCCTGAACGCCGATACCATGCCAGGATTTTGTTTTAAAGTCATTGAAATCAGAAACGTTCCTTCATACGAGAAGCAACTGTCCGAAGGTTGCCATAGACCTTGCCCTATTTGAGAGGTTAGAATAATGTTTCTTTGGCTCTCGCTCTTGCTCTTGCTCTTGCTCTTGCAAGAGTCGAGGAAATCTAGCGAAAGGACTTACCGGAGGGCTACCCAAAATCAGGCTAACAATAGCCTCCCGCGCAATGTGAATGTTCTTGAAACCACCAAGAATGTGAATCTTCGCATCAGCGAGCACGACACGAGTTCGGCTAGCGTTCTCGATAGCAAACTTGGTCTTGCCGTCCTTTCCAGCAATACGACCGATCGCACGACCCAGATGCTCCCCGTTAAGCGTCTTCACGTCCTTAATCTCAAAAGTCTCCATGTAGAGATCATCCAAACGAAGCAGAGCGATAGCGTCGTCGATATCGAATCCATAAGTGAAGGCGCGGATAAAGTCAGCGCCTTTTTGCAGGGCTCCCGTGTCGGTGGTGAATTTGGAAGTTCGCAGTTCGACAGATCGGCTCTTGATGTTCATGCGCACTTGGAGCTTCAGGTGCTCGACGATAGGAGGGCAGATCTTGGTCCAGTTGGCCTTGAGAGGAGTCATGCGGTGAGGAGGCACGGGGACCTTGCGGTTCTCGATGCGGTATGCGGTGTTGGTATCCTTCGCGGGAGTGAAGACAGGGCGTCCCTCTTCGTCAATGCGCATTTCATTGTCGGCGGTTGAGTCGGCCACGGCATTGGAAGAGTCCACTTCGGGTGTTGCTTGGGCGTCAATCAAGACTTCATCGTCCTCCATGGCTGTGGGAGTGTTAGCGCGATGTGATCTTAAACCACGACCCAAGACAATTATTTCTCACGTACCGACAGCAGGGGCAGAAGGAAGCTCTTGAGCTTCCGCCGGTTGGCGAAGAGCAGTTGGGGCAGGCATAATGTCGTTTATGTGGTTGGTGCTGGAGGTTAAAAAATGAGAGAGGGTCTGTTATCGTAGAATTTATCAGTGGTCGCCCCTCCGAAAAGAAAAGTGTGGGCTGCCCCCGAGAGATTTTTTGGTGCAAACAGAGCAAACAGAGCAAACACCCGATGAAATCATGCTCCAGTTCCAGCCTGCTTGCAATCCACTTTCCAGTCAGAGCTGCGGCCGTCCCAGTTCCAACCTTCCCCCCAATTATTCCCCAGGATGTGATGGGAAAGATGTCCGCCAACCTCGGACGTCGGCTGTACTCCCATTTATGGGAGTCAGCAACTCCCTTCTTGGGTCGCATACGCCCACGCATCGCGACAGAAGCGTCATCGAGAAAGACCTTCGATTCTTTTTTCGCCGGTCGACGGCTATCAACACCGGCAGCGAAACCCACCTACCTAACAAGACGATTTGCTTCCGGAGGCTTTTTTGTTCTTGGTATCTCTCCTACATCTGCTGCTGCCGAGTCAAGCGCAGCCTGCATCCTTCCCTCGAAGAAATTGGCGGCGCAATATGTTTGGAGGCGGACTGTGCACAACACGCCCAAGCCCAACGACCAACCTCGCGGAAAAGACCCAAAAGACCCAACCGATGACCCCCATAATCACTCTGATGACCATAAACAAACGACTATCAAAAAGACCGATAATATACCCTCCCAACCCTCCTCTTCATCATCTCAACCCCCGCCTCACTTTGCACCCTCAAATCGCCACTTAATGGACCGGCTTCCGCATATGCCGCATCTTCATCGCCCGACTAAGGAAGAACTTTTGGCTGCAGCTACGGGTTTCTGGTCTCGGCTAAAAGTGCGGTTTAAGTGGTTTTCGATCAGAAGCGTACGACCGTTCAGTTTAGACGAGATTGCAGCGCTCTTTTCATGGGTTCTCCTGGGCCATATTGTATGGGTCGTGGTGGGAACAACCACCTTTTTCTCTCTACTCATTCTTGCTATCAACACAGTGTTTGCACAAGGTATGTTCATGATCTCGAGGATCATTCCTCTTACTACGCAACTTACTAACTGAAGCGTGATGAATAGAAACGCTGGCCGGTTGGGTAGGTAACTACCTCACCAAATCATCCGGGGCCAAGGTGGTTTTCGAATCTGCTATCGTGCCAAAATGGCGCGGTGGCGTCATCACCTTCAAGAATGTGTTCGTGTCAAGACGACCCGGTCAGGGCACCGGGCATGTTAGCAAGGGCTCTCCGCAGACTGCTGCCGCTGCAGCTGAGGCCGCAGCTCGAGGTGAACCATTACCTGAAGAATCAACTGTGACAGAGGATGAGGATACAAACTACACACAATTCGACCTCTCCATTGAGACTGTCAATGTCACCCTATCATTTACAAAATGGCTGAATGGGAAGGGTCCACTCCGTGATGTGGAAGTGAAGGGAATTCGCGGAGTTGTCGACCGTCGACAAGTCTACTGGCCGGAAGAGGACCTCGATCCCAAATCCTATCGGCATGACCATAACCCCGGTGACTTCGAGATTGACTCGTTCAAGATGCACGATGTACTAGTCTCAGTCTACCAACCCGATAACTTCCGCCCGTTTTCCGTCAGCATCTTCTCTTGCGATCTCCCACAATTGCGCAAGCAGTGGTTATTCTACGACTTTATGTCGGCTAACATGATGTCCGGATCATTTGACAACTCTCTCTTCACCATTCACCCGCGCCAAACTCATGGCTTCACAGGAGCCCGGTTAGACGATGGCAACGAGGAAGACGGAAAGGCCAGCCCATGGAAGAAACATAGTCGAATCCGCGTGGACGCGCTGAATATTGACCATCTGAACCGTGGCGTACAAGGCCCCTTTTCGTGGATCCACGAAGGCACCGTGGACATTGTGGCCGATATCATGTTCCCAGCCGACAACGACGAGAGCCTGGCGAAAGTTATGACCGACTTTTACGATCGCCTCGAAGCAACTGTCACCTCTAACCAATTTTCCGAACCGGTGTCGCAGCGCCTACACACTGATCCTGAGACCATGTCTGATGCTGATAAACGATTATTGGCCATGGACTTACGTGTTCATCTTAACAATGTCCGGGCCGTGGTTCCTATCTTCACCCGTGACCTTTCCTACATCAATAATGCGCTCATCCGACCCATCGTCGCATACATCAATTCGAAGCGCACATTTATTCCCATCAATTGTCGGTTGGTCAAGCGCGTTGGCGACTTTGATGGAAGCTGGACTATTTTTGATAGCGCCTTGATGGATGATCTTTCTGCTGCGGTAAGTTATCTTTGTGTTCGATTGATCTAGTAATGACTTCCATTGTGAGAGCTGTACTAATATATTCGCCAGACCTACGACGCATTCGCCCGTGACGTGGTGGATGACCAAGCACGCAAAAGACGATTCAAGAAGGTTGGCTTCTGGTCCCTTCAGCTGGCTGCTCAAGCCCTCTTCATGGGAATGGCGGGCAATATCGCATGATTTTTTGTACATTTTCCAGTCGCCTTTTTACCCAAGGGCCATGTCCATGTCCATTCCATGTTCCTGGCGTTTTGGAGGTTCTGTATCATAGCCTACTTTTTGCATATTGGCGGAGTCGGCGAGCACACTTGAATTTTTGATTCCATTTCTCGTTTTTTATCTCTCCTCAATTTCTATCGAGATGTATTATAAAAGTCCTTACTCATATGACGTGCAGGATAACTTGAACTATTTGAATTCATATTTATGGGGTCCTGCCAGGGATCTCGTGGTGATGCTCGGACCTTTTTCTTTTGTTACTAGTAGGTACCTCGTGGGTCCTTCTTTGTGTTAGGACCGTGCAGATATATCCCCTTGTAAACTTTCTTGGTTTAGCTCGTGGAGACTCGGAGCTTGAAGTACCAGTCGTTGGTCATGGGTGCTAGTGTACACTACACTACAGCTACTAGTATGTTTATATATGCTCTATATCCATGCCCCTAGTATACCAGCGCAGCAATCACACTTCTATCAGCCACCAAATAGAATCAAATCAAAGCATCACACCAATCAATCCGTATCAAAGACCTTAACCTAAGTGGATCAAACCAAGCCCTCATTTCCTCGTTTCCGGTTTTACCTGTCACTAGGGATCGTCGCCCGTGGCTCCACCGACGAACTCGAGACTAAATGAGAGAATCACAGGAACCTCACAAACTCCTTCCCCCCCC
>JAVMSB010000283.1:0-42122 GCA_031761475.1 Penicillium pancosmium | reverse complement strand
TACTAGTACTCCTAGTATACTATAGTTATACTGTGTGTATATACTATGTATATTACTGTGGTATGTGTATTACTGTGGGAAGTATATAATATTGGTGCCAGTACAGTTCATAAGGAAGGCACGCCTGGGCACTCCCTCGTACCTGCCATCTTCACCACCACCACCATCACTGGCATCACATGATCCTCATCTCCTCCTTCCACTTCCTCTTCTACTTCCTCTCTTCTTCTCTTCTACCTCTATAAGTATCCATCTTATCTCATTTCTTCTCCTCTCCCATCCCCCAGTTCACCACGTGTTCAACTTTCCTCGGAATAACCCTCCGACTCGGAATGAATGCGGAATCCTGGCGCGGAATCCTGGCGCCTTCCCCGCAGCATGGCGCCCTCCACATCTGATTGAAAAGCACTGGCAGCTCACACTCGAGTCGGGGGTCGCAGTTGAGGTCGAGATACCCGGTCTATCTGCTCGATTTGGATTCAATTAATTCAATTCGATTCGATTTAATTCAATCGCCATGTCTACTACTACTTCGCTGAACGTGATTGGCGTGCAGGGGCGACAAATTACCGGTACCTGACTTGCCCATCCCCATTCTCCACCAGTGAACCTAGTGTACTCCGTACCCCGATTGCTAATCCATACCTCTACGGAGTACCACATGCATAGTTCCGACCGGTCTTTTCATTCACAGTGAATTCCGACCCTCTACCACCGGCCAAACCCTGCTCGTAGAAAACCCTACCACCGGTGAATCCCTGGGAACCATCTCGGCCGCCGGGCCCGACGATATCGACCGCGCTGTTCAGTCTGCAAAAGCAGGTTTCGAGACCTGGAAGTCCGTTTCAGGTCCCGCGAAAGCCCGTTTTCTATTAAAATTGGCCGACCTCATCGAACAAGATGCTCAAACTCTAGCCTCTCTGGAGGCTGTCGACGCCGGCACTCTCTACACCGACTCCATCGGTCTCAACATTCCCCAGGCCGTAGGCTGTCTGCGATATTATGCCGGCTGGGCCGACAAGATGGATGGGAAATCCCTCGAGATGGATGGTGGAATTGCATACACCCACCGCGAACCCATCGGGGTGTGTGCTGCCATCGTTCCCTGGAATGCCCCTCTGTAAGCATCGCCTTCTACCGTCTATCACCGGTGCTCAATCGCATAATGCTGATCCTTTTTTTTGACTAGCATGATTACCATCTGGAAGCTGGCTCCAGCCTTGGCCGCCGGGAACGCTTTGATCATCAAGTCCTCAGAACTGTCTCCTCTATATGCCCAAAGGCTAGCGGAACTAGTCAAGCAGGCTGGGATCCCGGCCGGTGTCGTCAACATTGTCACCGGCGAAGGAGCTACCGCAGGCCAGACCCTGTCAGAACATATGGAGGTTCGAAAACTGGCCTTCACGGGCAGCTCAGTCGCCGGTCGGAAGATCATGCAAGCCGCCTCGCGGACCAATTTGAAAAAGGTGAGCTTAGACCTCGGGGGCAAAGGGCCGTCGATTGTTTTCGATGACTGTGACTTGGAGAATGCCTTATTTTGGACACGAATCGGTATTACGGCAAACAACGGCCAGATCTGTGCGGCCGGGTCCCGCATCTATGTCCAGGAAACAATTTATGATCGCTTCATCGAGGCGTACAAGCAAGCTCAGGCAAACGCGCCGACGGTGGCCGGTAACCCACTCGAAACGTCAACAACAAAGGGTCCTGTAGTCAGCTGCGCCCAGCACCAGAAAGTCCTGGACTATATTCGACAGGGGAAACAATCTGGAGCGAGACTCCTGTTCGGAGGTGAACAAATTGGAAGCAAGGGATATTTCGTTCAAAATACCGCCTTTGCCGATGTACCCGACGATGCTACAATCATGCGCGAGGAGATTTTTGGCCCCGTCGCGGTGAGTGCACGTCCCATTCCCGTGCAGACTGACCTGGCTAACTAATTCAATTTTTGGAAACAGAGTATTGCCAAATTTTCCACCGAGGAAGAAGTCGTCGCCAAAGCCAATGACTCCCTCCATGGCCTGAGTGCCGCCGTCTTCACCAACGACATCAGCCGGGCTCACCGAGTCACCAAATCCCTCGAGTCTGGCCAAGTGACTGTCAATGCGTGGGCGATGCTCAGCCCGAATGTCCCCTTTGGTGGTGTCAAAGAAAGTGGTTTCGGAAGAGACATGGGCGAAGAAGCTCTGGAGGGGTGGACCACCGTCAAAGCCGTCAAATATCATATTTTGCCCCGGCTGTAAATCTCAAGATTCCTTCTACTTGTAGTAAATATGAATTTTGGCTTTCCCCAATATCCCTTTTCTACATGGATATTGCTAGTACCATAACCTATCGAGAGCTTCAACTGCCAGTATTTCCAGGTTGAAAGTCCGGAAAATATTTCACCTTTAAGTTGTTTTTGATAATCACCGTTTTATTGATACTATCTACTAGTAAGTTGAACTTGGCGGTATCATCCGTCATGGTATTGGTGGCTAACTCCAACTAGGATTTGTCACATACGCTTGTTATGCTCAAAATGTGCTATTACTAACATCGCGTTTACTTAGAAGTAGCTAGTGAGATAGGATGCATCTTGTTGAAAATATTCGTTGGATCGTACTGGGCCTTGACCCTCTGTAGACGTGAGAAATTCTCACCATAGATATTCGGCACCACAGAGTCACCCGCTGACAAGTTATTGTTAACAAAAAGAAGCGGAGGATTTTCAAATAATCTTAAAAGTCTCAGGAGCAACTTACGTTCAGCGTAGTTGATGTATTGAGGCACATATTCGCCGGTCTCGCGTCCCTTGGATCGAGCATCCAGCTCAGCTGTCCACTTAGCCTGAGCCTCTCGCGCCCACGACCTATGCTCCAGATCTTTGCTCGCATCCGTCCATCGAAGATATACGATGCCATTCTGAGTTGAGTTTCGACTGGCGAAGGCAGTAGCAGACAAGGGAACTTCGCAAATCTTACGCATGTCAATGAACTCGAGGATAATTGCAGAAGCCATCAGATCGGGTTCGCTCTGTAACTTGGCCATGAAATCTTCAAAAACAGACCGAACAAACTTTGGTGCTAGCGGTGGCTCGTAAAAGATGCCCTTGAAGGCTTTGCGGTCCCCATATGTGGCCTGGGGGTTTTGCAGGGTGTTGACTGCAGAGTATGGAATCATATCCACAGTATTGAGAACCGGTTCCAGAGCGAGAAATCCGGCAAATTGTGCTTCTCCTTCCTCTTTCGTACCGTCGTAAAAACAAATGACAATAATCATCGGTCCAGAGCCATCGGGTGCCTGGGCAAAGATACACATAGCACCGGCGCGGGAGTCTGGTTCTGCCAGGAGGGCATTCAATAATTGGACCACATTCTCCAGCTGATGAGGAGGAAATGCCATCAATCCAGAATAGACGGGATTGGTTCTTTCATAAGCCTGGTAAGTAAATTCCACCGCCACGCCAAAGTTATAACCCGCGCCTCGCAGACCCCAAAACAACTCCGGGTGTTCGGTCGCAGAAGCCTTGACGAGACTTCCATCTGCAAGAACAACCGTCACAGACAGGAGATTGTCAATTGTCAGGCCAAACTGACCCGATAACCAGCCATATCCAGCACCCAAGGTGAGCCCACCGACGCCGGTATGATTGACGGTTCCTCCCACGGTTACCAGGCCATGAATAGCGCCTCCGTCGTCAACTTCCTTCCATGTCGCACCACCCTGCGCCGTAATGGTCTTGCTCGAGCGGTCTACTGTCACCTTGTTCATGCGCGATAGGTCAATTACCAGGCCACCGTCACTCGAGCTTGTGCCGGCTGTTGAGTGACCACCGCCCTTGACGGCGATATCGATGTCTTCTTCCCGCGCCCAGATGAGAGCAGCTTGAATGTCTGTCGGGTCAATTGGTTGAACCACAACACCCTTTGGCGGTGGAAAATAATGGAGTCAGTCAACAAAAAATTCTCTTGCATGCATTCCGCGATGATTGCTGTTGCTTACAGCACGTTTCATTCCCGTATCCGACCACCGGACCAGGCTCTCCTCATACCCATCCGTTCCAGGCGCAAAAACGGTCGCTGTGGTCAAGCGAGTACGAAGAGTATCGATGGAAGAGGCATTAATAGTCGTCATTGTGATTCTATGCACCGTGCAAGGGGTGGAAGAGTGAAGGGTGAAGGGTGAAGTGTTGAGGGCTGAAGTGTGGGGTATTCAGGGCTTCAGCTGCGCACTTTAGGCGGGGTAAGGCAACCTCCACTTTCGAGGTCCGAGTGAAGAAGTCAAGAGTTGAAAGTAAACAAGGCAGCGTCGATTGGATTTTGGCGAACGTTCAAAACGATGAAAGCTGGTGCATATATTTTAGTTCTAAGTTAGTGACTATAGGATTTCCAAGTGAAAGCGCAGCAACAACGCAGGTGATGTGGATAGCTGAGGTTTTGGGCACTGCATGCATCCCTGCTTCAACATAGTATAGTGCTAGTATCATATTTGGCATCAGTCTCTTAAGAATGGATCTTTCCTTCAATAATAATGACTAGGAATTACTCATTAGCTGTGCCAATCTCTTTAACCGAGCGTACATGAACCCCACATAATCTCGAGTGCTCATCAGTTCAGTATATACCTAGTAACTACATGATAGTGAACCATATCAAGTTGACGGTACCCCGGCTGATTTGAAAATAATTTTGACATTTAACGACGCTTAGATTCCGGGTGTGTTTGTCGGTGAACCCCTTACACATCCCTAGATCGAGGTCTTTGACGATAGCAGATACGGAACGTTCCGAGATGCAATCACGAAGATCATTTATGAGTGCCGCACAATTTCCAGATGAAGAAGAGGATATACTATTAATTGCCCCATTCTGGAAAAGAGTATAATACGGGCTGACGTGAGATTTGAGCAATACGAAGACAGGGAAGTCCTTGCATTGGGAAGTTGTGGTGACCTCGAGGGCCAAGGCGGGCTGTAAGACTGAAGATCCTACAAAAGAAACTTCGCTAATGAGGCAATGGAAGACAAGGGTAATCACGACTTGGTTGGAAAATTGAGGAACAGGGAGATTTGAACGGGCACATTTGTCCCCTCCGGTGTGAACACAAACCAAAAGTGAAAATATCTTCCGTTGGCGACACAGGTTCAACAGGCCGAGTCCTCCCATGAGAAAATTCAAAAACGAGATTAGAGTAAGCTTGCTTATTAGTTCCTCCACAAATCAGTCCTACGGAATGAAACTTTAATTTCTTCGCAAAAAGTCCGATGGCCTGGATGGAAATCACAAGGCTTTTTGAACGATTCTTGATGCCGGAAGGAATGATAGCGGCTCCCGTGGTCTACGGGTTAATGTCATGATGCCGAACACCAAGGCTTCAACTATTCTTTCAAAATCTCAACTACCTCATACCTCACGGGTTACTAGTGGTAGCTAAGTACTAAGACTGAGGGGCCGCAGAACATGATGGTATTCCACTGGAAAATATTCCATTAATCACTGGTATAAAGAGAGAATTACTGTGAACTATGCATTGTAACGCGTGCGTGCCCTCGCACAACGAAAACGCAATTTTGTGTCACAGGAGCTAGACTTGAAGGGCTCTGTGACATTCAGAGAGTTGCTTTGGTATATCGTTTTCAGCAGATGATATACTAGTATTGATCCGGCTTATGGGTAAAAAGGAATGCGGCTGAATACCAGGGCATGAGTTCCCGTTCGCTGAAGAATGAGATCAACTAACGAGATTATCTCAAATTTTGTTTCGAATACCGCTCGAATAGCTCGGGGTACCAGTGACGCCCAACATCTGGATGGCTCAAGATGCGATTCCGCAGATGAGCTTCGCCAAACTAGAAACGGTTAGACAATATCTCCCTCGCCCAAAGGTTCTTTTCAATACTTACACAAGAATAAAGAGGAGAAAGAAACTCGCTGGGTACATCAATAGCTCGCTTTTTCCGATCGTCAGATGCTGGAATACGATGGACAATATGTGCAGCCGACTCCTCCAGCTGGGATAGTGTCAGATCCAGCCGAACACCTAGGAAGAAAGGAATACTATATCGAGTTTGCGAGGTTGGTGCCTATATACTCGTGAGCCTTGGGCAACGAGGGGAAATTGGGCTGCCCCTGTGATCTTACAATAACCCGATGAGTGGTGGCTGCGCAAACTCCTCCAGTGATGGCTTCAAATCCCTGCTGAATGTTCACTACCAGACTTCCTTCGATAGGCGGCACGTCGATCCATTGCCCATTTTTATTCAAGACCTGAAGCCCACCTGTATTGTCCTGCGACAAGAAAGTGAATAGTCCGGCGGAATCTTTGTGGGGACCGACTCCCTGGGAGCCCGGCGCCGATGGGGGATATTTGACAAACTTCAATCGACTCATTTTGCCCTTGAAGTTATCAAATGTATCCACGGGAAGAGAAAGACATTCTGCGACCAGATGCACAAAGTCCTGAGCTAGTCTGTCGATATGGGAGATGTATTGCTCCACTAAATTTTGAACTCCCGGGCTCTTTGGATACTATACCATGCATTCGTGAGAACCGACTGATGTACCGACGTAGTAAGAGAGCCCTGAAGGTACATACCTGGTTAGACCCCTCTAGCCTCTCCCAGAACGGGTGTTGCTCCGTCCACGTTGGCATACCTGGAGTACCAAAGTCGAATTGCTTGCTCGGTCAGCGAGGAAAGATAAATCCGTCGGTCAAATAATATACACCACTTACCTCGCGAAGATCTGTCTGCGATGCCGTGGTTTCTGCGCCAAGACGGGTGTATCCAAGGAAAGAGGCGGAGTGAATCATGTTACAATCCTCTTTGACATCCGCTGAGAGGTTGAAGAGCTGTGGCAGTTGGTCATGGGTGTGGCGGATCAACCCCTACTTCACCGTCAGTCTCAGAGATTGGCTATCTTTTCTCTTTATCATACCTCCAGCCCTGTATTGGTTAAGTACAAAAATCCCACAACAAATATCGCATTTTGAAGTTTATCCAGTTCTTCTTGTCGGGTGGCCTTGTCTTGTAGGCGAGCATAATCAACCTTGGGCACGGAAGAGAAAGTTTCAGCCATACTTTCAAGCTCGAATTGATATACTTAAGCTCTAACTCAAAACCAGCGTGTATTCTGCGAACGGTTTCGGATGTGTCAAGGGGATGCATCTGCGGGGCCGAGGTTTGTCCTCGGGGCGCGGGGGAGAACAATATTACTCAGCCCAATGAGAAATGTCGCCATTCCCATCAATATTCTTATTTTTTCAAACGACTGCTTTTAGTCTTCAAAAATTGATAGAACGTTTTGATTTGATCTACTTAGACCTGGCCAGAACATGAGCCCAGATTAAATGATGCTCCGCAGCCAGCTTTACTTAGAATCCATTGAAGCTATCTTGATATACCTTCTGCTATAGGATCCCATAAACCTCTCAAGTCATCCCTCAAAAGTATTACAGCACACTGCCTTCATTTTAGCATGATAGCTGGTGGGATTTGTCAGACCTTCCAAAACTAGAAAAAAGAAACCGGGCATGTGGTCCGTGGAGGACAGCTCGACAGTAGCCCACAGGGGCTTTCTTCACAACTGAGACATCTGTCTAATTGTTCGTAGACCCAGTAACGAATTCAGTACTAGTGAGTTCATTACTCATTTGATCTTGATCATTCACGCGCCCCCTGGAGGCTGCTAGCGTTCTAGCCAAGTTGATCCGGTCCTAGCCAAGCCGGTTCCGGATCCGTGATATCCATACTACCATCCCATATTTCCAATTAATATAAATCTTCGTGAAAGAAACATAAAATATGTCTTAAATGCAATTCAGAGCATAGCTCCACTATTGATGGCGCCGGGGCCGGTGGAACAGCTAGGTAAAACTCCCGTGCAATTACCGCTGGAGAATGGTCTCTGGATTGATGGAAATAGTTTCAGCAGAGCATAGCCCCTTTCTCCTTCATATGACCCTGCCAAGTAGTATGTGAGAATGTGAAACCCTTATGGCCTTGGCGTTCTTTAAGCAAACTGGTCCTCATGCCCTGTCAAGTCTATTCGTGGAAGTACTTCAGCGAAAACGATCGGCAAAGCTCGCATCATAGCCACTGAAGAAACAGTTCAAGCAAATCCACCAACTGCAATTTTATATCCCTGATGGCTGCATCTCTCCGTGGCGGAAGCGGGGAGAGATGTTCATGCCAAGCTATGGCGCCCAGCGGAACTAAATACATTAGTATCCCTGGAGGGTAGACGCGGCCTCCACAGGGACAACATGATACAAACTTCGTCAGAGAATCAAACCATTAGACTAGTACATTAATAAGTTTGCACAAGATATTCCATTCGCCAGGATTGTCCGTTTCCTCTATGAAATGTCCGCCCGAGCTAATGGAAAGGCGTCTTGGCGGAAGGCCCACAGGGCTATTTGCGAGAACTATAAAGTCCTAGATATTTCCATACGTCGTTCGATATCTCAAATTCCTGCAACAATATCTTTTACCATCAAACCGAGTCGACATCTTCACGAAAATGGCTCCTTCCAAGCTGATCGCTGCTGTGCTTTGTCTGTCTGGACTCGCCCTTGGTGTACCGACATCGAGCAACAACTTTGAAAAGCGAGCGAGCGTTAATGATGTGCGTGTCTATTCTAATTGCTCTATAACTCTTATGGCTTATAAGAAGACCCTGGTTAATAAAACGTTCAGGCTGCTACCGGCTATGCTAGCCAGAATGGAGGCACCACTGGCGGCGCTGGCGGTACCACCACCACTGTATCTTCCTACGCTGCTTTCACTGCGGCCGTGTCTGGGGATGCCAAAAAGGTTGTCGTTGTCAGTGGAAAGATCACGAAGACTGCGGATCAGGCTCGTGTAGGCAGCAACACCAGCATCATCGGCAAGGACTCGAATGCCATCCTGTCCGGGTTCGGAGTGTAAGTTTGAGGCTGCCAGCGTTGCAAAGGGTGATTTAAACTTACAGATTTAAGGTTGGTCAAGGAAGCTTCCAACGTGGTTATCCGTAATCTGGGAGTTCAAAAGGTCCTTGCCGACAATGGGGATGCTATTGGCGTCCGTGAGTACTTGCATTTATTACCGTTACCACCTCGGCTTGCCCCTTCTGACTCTATTCAGAGAAATCGAACAACGTTTGGATTGACCACTGCGATGTCTCATCCGACATGGACCACGACAAAGACTATTATGATGGTCTGATTGATGTAAGACCTTAGATTAGTAGTCATGATTCATAAGGGAAATACTCACTCTATCCAGCTTACCCACGCAGCGGACTATGTCACCGTTTCCAACACCTTCATCCACGACCACTACAAGGCATCATTGATCGGCCACTCCGATAGCAATGGCGACGAGGATACCGGGCATCTGCGCATCACTCAGAACAACAACTACTGGTACAACATCAACTCCCGCGCGCCCTCTTTCCGCTTTGGTACCGGCCATATCTATAACAGTTACTTCCTGGATGTGAGTGACGGAATCAACACTCGTCAGGGTGCCCAGCTGCTTGTCGAGTCAAATGCCTTCTCGGGAAGCAAGAAGCCCTTGTATTCCACTGATGGTGGTTACGCGGTGGCCAATGATAATGACTTTGGTACTGGCGCGAACACTGCGACGGCGGGAACACTCAAATCCGTGCCATACAGCTACAGTCTCCTTGGGTCAAGCAATGTCAAGAGCGCAGTTGTTGGAACTGCTGGGCAGACTTTGTCCTTCTAATTGGGGGTCATGAAGCTCGGCTGATCATTTCACTCGGGTCGATATTTTGAACAGGTTGTATCTAGCAAGAAATGAAACGCATTTTCACGTCTCACCCTAACATATCATACGATCGAGAATTTTGTACCCGATTTCAGTATTAAAAATCATGTCATGTCATACATGGCTAGTAACTAGGAAAAGTCATTGCAGGATACCTGACCAAAAAATCACTCATCACGCCATCCCTTGTAGTCCCAACACCGTAAGCGATCAAGTAGATGCAACACTCCTTCTTTTTTTTTGTTTCATGCCGTATGCTCCTTTAGAAATGAATTTAAAGATACCAAATCCTCACTAGGGGCGGGTGTAGGAATTGTGATCTTCGCTGCGTCAAACTCCCACGCAGCTTCGCGCTTGTCACGGTTACTGCGTAAATAGAACGGCATCAGCCACTCTTTAAGGCGACCCTCTAGCATACCCATATCACGATTGCGATCCCACATACGGTGGGACTCTTTGAAGGCATTTTCGATAGTATCGCGGCGCATACTCTCATATGCATCAAACACTTCGGACAGTGGTTCCGACCGGTAACGGACTAGGATACGAGCAAACAGAATTGCATCGTCCAGCGCGTAGGCGGCGGATTCGTCCCTTGGGGGCATCTAGAAAGAATATATTAATATGCGAGCAAATTGTAGAATTGGAATGAGCCATACCGCATGTGCTGCATCGCCCAACAGAATCACACGATTTGTGGACCATTTCCCACCCGGGGGTACTTGATGAACAGGGTAAAGCATCCAGTCCGCCTCACTGTTGACTATCTCCCTAATGCAAGGTATCGCAGTCTTGGAGAAGCGATCTTGGATCTCGCGACGAAGTGCACACTTGATTCTATGTTGCGTTGCCCAATCTTGCCCGGGTTCCATCCGATAGTAACTCAAGTCATCTTGGCTAAACTGCACAGTCGCAGCGGCGAAGATTTGCTCGCGGTCGCGATCGCAATAGCTGGTCAGCATTGAGCCATGTCGCGATATATTGAGGGCTGATGAGCGGAAATGAATTCGTAAAGAAATACTGTCTGTTGGCACGGTGGCCTGTAAAAACGATATACCAGTATATTCGGATGGACTGCCTGGATCGACCCAGGATGTGCGAACCGCAGAATGAACTCCATCGCAGCCGATTACCAAGTCACCGACAGCCTTAGTACCATCTTTGAAGTGAACAACAGCATTGCTCTCGGTTTCTTCACCCCCGACAACCTTTTTTCCAAAGATCAATTCGATGTTCGGGGTTCGTTCCGCCAATGTCAGCATCGCCATGGAGAGAACAATGCGCATCACCCGGCGACCTTTGAATCCTCCATAACCATTTCCATGATGGTCAACAAAGCCAATAGAACCGATTGAGCGACCAGATCGTATGGAGTAAAGTGAGATGGCGTCAACTTCTGCTCCCCCTTCGGAGCCCATGCGGTCGAGCTCCTCTAGGACCCCGAGCTGGGCAAGGTGACGTTGCGCGACAGGCGTGAGATTGATCGCCCCCCCGGATGTAGATAAGATATCATGTCGCTCGTATATTTTTATTTTGAGGTCGGGCACATAGGGAGAAACTTCGTGGGATAGAGCGAGAGCACAGGCGATTCCTGCAATGCCGGCACCGACTATGATGATATCCCGGGGCAGATGGATAGTATCCATCGCGAGGTAAAAGCGAAAATCGCAGCAAGCCGTAATTTCCTTAAATTCCTGGGCAACTCTCTGGAGAATACAAGATCATCTGGGCTAATTGGGGAATGTCAGCTTGAAAACAGGATCCACTTTGATTACTCGGCTGACTCGGGCTCTGCTTTGCAGGGGATTTAGCGCCGTCGATGAAATTTCTTCTGCAGGGAAAATTCGAAGACTTCCGCGACCAATAATCAACGCCCATACAACTACTCGTACTAGTAAATAAATGAACCATCACGCCAGGAAGGATTCTAGGTTCCCTCGGCCGGGTTAGGCGATCCTTCGGCATTTTCCCAGATCAAAAGGATACGTAGCCATGGAACCAGTGTGGAGCTCTCTGAATGGATGATTCTAGGGCGCGGGTTCTCAAGTTTCTCCGCAGATAATAATGACAGTCAGAAATAAATAAGCAAAGGAAGCGATGAATCACAAATCTTTGGCATCAGACCGCCAATTCGCCTCGTCCAGACCCTTGGCTTTTTACGGATGAGAGTGTAGATGGCACTGGTTTGACTTTTGGTGGCGACTCTCTTGACAGAAGCGGGAGTCTCGAAAAAGAATAAGGAAGCAAAAGGACTGGAAGGAAGACTTCCGAGTTGCCGAAGTTTCTCGATTATTACTAGTATTAGGTTGCACTAATGCATGGATAGCTGTTCCGAGGCTTGCCAGTACTAATGACTGATTAATTAACGTTCTCGGTCCGTAACCTGCCGCTACGTGACCTGTTCCCCGTTCCACTAGTTCCACTTATTTGCTCCAACAAAGGGAGCAAGTCCCGCGATGCGAATTTATTTCCAAGTTTATTAGGCTGTACGAGTATACATGTATCAATTGTTCATCTCACACCAGACTCCCCTTTCCATGAAAGGAATGTCCATTAGCAGAGCAGGAAAATCGACTATCACTTTTTTTCTCCTTTTTTTGGCTTGCCGAGAACCTATGAACGCTCGCTCAAGATACAAATAATGCGCCAGGAGTTAGCAGAGAAATAATGAGGGAGGAGACAGACAAAAGAGCTATGGAGTTCATATCCTTTCATTTGCATTCCGTACAAGCTTGGGTATTACTCGTACTAGTATGCCAATTTCGGGTTCGTGCAGCTTGAAACAAGGAAAAAAAGATTTTGGCCCCTTCCATTGGCCTGGTAACTTAACCGAGTGGACCTTATTAGTAGTATACTCGTACTATACTACGAGTATGCAGATGCATGCACCCGGAACACTTTTCCTTATGGTGCCTAGCCCAATACTACCAGACAGTACTGGCATTAGACGTTTAATATAAAATGCAGCCTGCCGTGCGACATGCTCACCTGGGCACTCTTCAGCCCCGCACGTTCTACTAGGCGAAGGGCTTGCTGGCCGTTGAAGCACAGGCGATCCCAAGCTCAAAAAAAGCTAGTCGGACCTTGCGAGTCGCAAACTTGCAGCATAAATCCCAGATATTTTGACCATTAGCGCTAGGTCCCTGCCAAAGATAGGTAGAGACTCGTAGCGGACCTACTGTACAGCTCATCTCATAACATTCTGCTCTCCTGGTGAGAAGCCCGCCACCATTTACCGCGAAACAGAACCAGTGTCCAACTCAGAGCGACTTCCATTGCCTTCGCGGACACGAGAATTTTCCACTTTACCTGCATGAGTAGTATCAATCTATCTGATTAGCTAGTGATGTTGTGGAAGGATTTAGAAAGTCAACCCCTCCGCATACGTGCCGCCTCCCCATCCCAACCCCACCTGCAAAGGGGTTCAAAATATTGATGCAAGCGACTGCGGCTTCATAGCTAACCTGGATTTGTTTATTTAATTACCTGGGTAATTCCTTGTCGATTAGGACTCTCGTGGACCACAACTGGACCGCAACAGAGTCGCAACTGAAGTAAAGCCAACGTAGTCCCCCTCCAATGAACAGGGGCACTAAGTGCCATGCTGGGACCTTGGACGGCAGCAACAAGGATTCCAGTGGGAACCTTGAAAAGCGACCTCAATGGAAGGGTTGCTTCAAACCTCACTGACCCGATTGAATGCCAAAATCCACAGCGATTCTGCCAATTGAACGACTATTGGTCAAGGGAAGCCAATATATCTGGATTCTTGCTCGATTCAACTTGAATAAATTAAGTCACATCTTTTAGTTTTGAACGGACTTTGTGACTGAAATATGCGCTGTCTCCACCTTGATGCTCTCCACAACACATTGCGGCGGTCCGACCATGAGGCAAAAGATAAGAGACGTTTTCGCATTCATTCCAGGGGCGATGAGATCAAAAAAACAGGGGTGTGTACCTCTGAAGGAAAGCAAGGCACTATGCCATCAGCGCTAGGCTGATTCGTTGAGAGATGAATATATCAAGACAGACAATTCTCGAGTATAGGAAGGGAACTATAATCGATGAACTCATAAGGAACCGTCCATGTATACTAGTTTATTTACCTCCTAGAACTGCTCTTGCACTCAGGACCCCGAGGTGTACTAGTACTAGTTGCCGCCATGACGTAAAATCTAGATGGTCTCTATTGATAGCCCGCGCGATTCCCCAATTAAATTAAAGCCAATTAATTTGCCTCTTTCGTCCAATTGGAGCATTTATTGAGATCTACAAGCCGATGTATTCGGCATAATATCGTGAAACTTTCGTGGATCAACCCCCTTCAATCTTGTCTCTGCAGATAAAGCATCACCGATTGGGGTAGACTGTACTGTCAGTATTGTGATCCGGGAGGAACTTTGTCCTAGGAAAGAGAAAGTAGATAAGCTAGATTAAAGGTTGAATTGCGTCAATTTGGAACGTATAGCCTCATGTTATCGTCACAAATATCATCACGCTCAATAATTAAGATTCATACAGGACTGAAGAACTGTTTCCCCAACGCATTCTCCATCATGCCAAGGTCTCTTGGTGGCATGAAATGCGCCACTCCCCATCCGATGCTTGACTCCATGTTGTCGATGATGTGGCTTTATATTGTTTGTTTCCTCTAACCGCGTGGATCTTACAGGTCACAACACCGGCCATGAGATCAATGATGATAGTTCGCACTTCATCCAGTTGGTATCCGTCGAACCGGTGAAAAGGTGGTTTCAGGGCATCTCTGAACTGTTCATCATCCTCGAGTGTAATGATTCCCATCTTGGGGAACATCAAGTTGGCGTCTTCGTTGCATAGCTTTCGAACGGCCGGGGCAGGGTCGGCTGAGGTGAGCGCCGTCCAGAGCGCACGCTCCTTGTTGTAGAGATCCTCACGAATTCGGTCGTGGATCCCTGGCATTTTGGCGATTGGGAGATGAGGGGTAGTAGAGAAAGAGAGAGAGAGTGTGTGTGCGCGCGCGCGTGTGTGCCTGCTCTATACTATAAATAGCCGGGCAATCTTTGGCCGTTAGCGAATGTAGCGATATACAAAATACTAGCTGTGCGAGTAAGAAAACTCACCCTTTGAAGCAATCGAGATGACACCGTGAGTGCAGTTGGTTTCTTCTAGTTCTCTCTCTCTGCGAGAGGGGTCGGACGATGATTTTAATGAATACTAAGCAAGTTTCCCAGGGTTGGCCTGCCACAGCGTCGAGATAGATTAAAATGACGTCAGGAGATGACGTTGGGGCGAATCCGCTGATCAGCGCATGGTCTCCTGTCAAAGTTGGTAGGATTTATTTATGGAGTCTGGGGTGTGCGACTGTTGGACTACCAGAGGAAGCCTTGACATGCGTCATGCCCCACGCCAATCCCCCATGTGCCACGGTGGCTTGAGCCCGCGCGTCATCGGATGTGCTGCTGTTGCGGCACCAACTTGAATGGCCAGATTTCACCATTAGAGTGGATGCTAGGCCGGGCCTGGGTATCATCGAGAGAGAATGCGAATGCGAACGCGTTATGCAAATAAATAAAAGTAGTGTACTAGTAACTAGTAGTAGTCGATTGAAGTTCAACAGGGATCTCTACGGTCTGGAACTTGAAGCGGACATAAACCATATTTACTACTAGTGAGTACTACTACGTCCCGAGGTCTCTGCCAGGAATATAACTATTTCCTCCATATTCCAAAATTTTTGGACAGTCACTGTCAACCTTATGCTAGCGATCATCACAGATCTCGAAATAAAATTTAGGCAAACAGTCGAGTTGCAAATTGCAGATTGGCTGTGGGTCATCGCCGAATCGGCAGCGGGATTTTCACTTTTGACTTGAACTTCTTAATTAACACCGCCAGGTGACCAGAGTACTAATTCTACTCAGATTATTAGAGTCTGCCAAACTTTTCCTTGAGGGATGAAGGAGAATAGGAACAGGAAACATGACAGGTAGGGGTCTTCCCCTTGAAGGCGATAAGCATTCGAAGGTTAATTAATACTATCCCACCAATTGTCATTGGGACACCGAGACTAACAATCGCGCGATAAGCCACTGTTTAGCAGCGATAGGCAACGATTATTTAGCCCTTTGGAACAGTTCCCCTGGTGAGCCTGTCCTCGTCCAATCCGGTTCGCAACCGTATCAGAAATGTGCTTTCTTCGGGTGGCCGAGTCCACTGAGCTGGGCCGACGCCAATCGGAGGTCCAGGAGCGCCATCGGGCCCTAAATCTCGTCAACGGGATCGTTGCTGATCGCTGCTAGATTTGGATTGATATCCACCTTGTTCGGAAAAATAATGGATGCTATCGCGCGAAAATCGAGAGAAACCGCGAAGAATCTGCGAATGAAACAAAGCTTAGCTGCTACTTGCTACAGCATTTAAATGACAAAGGTTGCCGTCGAGCAAAACTCTTCAATTGGGTTTTCCGTGATTGTTACTGACAAACACCGCTCGCTTCATCATGTTCTCCTGTCGGACTCTGATTGCGTCGCTCCTCGGAGCCAGCGCGTTCGCAGCCACTGCCTCGGCTTCAAGCGCACAGGCCGAGAAGATTGCGCCCAAGGTGTTCATCGTTTCTATGGTACACATATTCTCCTTTCCAAACGATGAAAATGGTTCTCTTGCTCACTTCTTCTCTTAGTTTGAGCCCGAAGCTGAAGCTTGGTGGAATGTCCCTGAATTCAACATATTGGCCCACAACATCACCGTCCCTGGCCTGTCGTCAATCTACCCCGATGTACACTGCACTGATGACTACGAGGTCTGCCAATTGATCACTGGTGAGGCAGAGATCAATGCAGCTGCAACAGTCACTGCGGTTGCCTTCTCCTCTCTGTTCGACCTGACCCAGACATACTTTTTGATTGCTGGCATCGCTGGTGTGAACCCCAAACGGGTCACCACAGGTTCCGCAACTTTTGCCCGATATGCAGTTCAGGTTGCCCTTCAGTACGAGATTGATATTCGGGAGCTGCCCCACAACTATTCTACTGGATACATTCCCTACGGTTCCAGATACCCCAATCAGTACCCAAGTACCATCTACGGTACAGAGGTCTTTGAAGTGAATGACAACCTTCGCAAAATTGCTGCTGGCTTCGCCCGCCGTGCGAACCTATCAGATTCAGACACTGCCAAGGCCTACCGAGCCCACTATAAGACCCCAAGCGGGCTCTATAAGGCAGCGACCCTGCCCCCGAGCGTCGTGGAGTGCGATACAGCAACCTCGGATGTTTACTACAGCGGTAACCTTCTGGCGACCGCATTCGATAACACCACCAAGTTGTTCACCAATGGCACTGGAGAGTACTGTTCCAGTGCCCAGGAGGATAACGCTACCCTTGAGGTTCTCTTGCGGTCCTCGTCTCACAAGCTCACTGACTTCGCTCGTATCATCGTGATGCGGACTGCATCTGACTTTGATCGACCCTACCCCGGAGCTTCGGCCCTTTACAATCTGGTTGACTCAGACCAGGGTGGATTTGAGCCCGCGCTCAAGAACCTTTATATTGCGGGTATTGAAGTCGTTCAGGGTATTCGCAAAGGATGGAAGTCGACCTTTTCCGCCGGCGTGGAGCCCAGCAATTACATCGGTGACATCTTCGGCACCCTTGGAGGCACTCCAGATTTCGGCCCTGGCGTTTCCCAATCACTGGAGGAGAGTGGTGCTTACAAGAAACGCAGTCTGAACCGTCTCGCTCGCCGTGGATAAGTCAAATTTGAAATGTATCAAGTACTTAAAGAAGATGGGTGGCATAGTCCGAGTCGGTCCCTTCAACATCCTCTCATGTACATCGTCAACGACTTGATTCGTTTGTATCCATATTTCCAACCAATACATACTATTCATTTCCACCTTTGCTCACAAGGAAATTTCAGATGGAAAATAATCAGCAATCGCCTGATATCCCGCTTCGTTAGGGTGGAGATGGTCTCCTGAATCGAATTTCCCCAAAAGCACAGATTGATTCTGCGGATCGTGTACAACACGGTCAAGATCGAGCACAAAGTCAAATAATCCACTATTCCTGATAAAATAATTGATTCTTTGTCGTGTTTTTTCCCGTTCCGGATCCGAGTATGGCTGAGTGTAATTTGAGCTTGCCGGTGTCCCGAAAGGTGTAATTGTGGCTCCGCCAAATAGTATCCCGGCTGCTTGAATTCTTCTTGCAATCTGCTGGAAGGCCATGATCAGTTGGTCCCCAATCTTAGCTTGGGAGTTGATATCCGGGCCTGCAACGCCAATATCATTCACACCCTCGAATATCATCGCATATTTAATCCCAGGCTGTGCCAATACATCACGGTCGATACGACTGACAGCATTAGGTCCCAAGCCATCATGCAAGATGCGGTTTCCACCTGCTGCCTGGTTAAGGATCGCAATTTTCGCTGTAGCTTTGCCCTGGTTTAATTTCTTCTGCAGCAGATCTGGCCACCTGGTTTGTCAAATAAGTAACACATTTCGCCACGGCTTTGTATCAACTGCAGAATTCAAGAAGTCATCCTTACCGATTGTTGGCATTTGTTGTGCTTCCTCTACCATCTGTAATACTATCGCCGACTATGGCAAAGGAGCTAGACTGCTCGTTCAAAAGCCCCTCGACTGCACTAATGAAGTACCTGTGACTGACGTTCAATACCTCTCCACAAAAGGTTCAGAAATTACATCACCCACCAATGTTCGGTACTTTGTACAGAGTTGTTGGTCAAGTTTTTCTCCCCAACTTGGTCGTCAATACTCATGAACGACGTAGTCCTGCTGCCAGGGTGACCCGTGATAGCAAACCCGTCTTGTCCATGCTCCATGAAAAGATCGATCATTAGCACCGACTGGGCCTGAACCGGAAATTCAATTGGGTCCGTAAAAACCAGACCGCCGTTGGGGATAGAAATACCCTCCTTTCCACTGAATTGCAAGTTTTGCGTAGATCCCGACTGTAGTTCACTGGTTCCGGCTTGACCTTCGAATGTTCGACTCACAGCCGCACTGGTGATGTTGAGATTATTGACCCCAAAGGCGTTAGAAAACCCCAAACGAATTTTGTTTGCCTCTAGACCAACTTGAACAGTCTGCCGAAGAGTACTGTTATAAAACACCCCAGTAGAGCCATTCTATACGCATGGTTAGAACTAACAACAGTGTTCTTTCTCGTCTGCGTGACATACAAAAGGCGGTAGTGGGAGATTTGCGGGTTCGACAAGTTGAGGCATTGCTGCCCAGATTCCAACCCAATGATCGTTCAAGTTTTTATTCGAACGACCGAGTTGTTGGAGACTTGGTAATGAATCCACTCTATTGGCCATGAGACCAAGAGCCAGCAACAGGTATCTCCAATACATCGTCATCATCGTCGAAAAGTGGGCCAGGTACCTTGAATGCTTGATCCTAGCTTAATTGTTCTTATTGTTCTTATTATTCATTCTTCTTAATCTTCTCCTCATAACAGCCAAGCCTTATATCTCAAATCTGTTCCACATACCGGCTAAAATGGGTAAAATTGTAGTATTTCTGCCGCGTTTCTGTTGTTGAATTTGCGGGGAAACCCCTCTCTACGGAGTATTTCCTGGGGTATTCCCTGTCAGAACCCCTCTTCATGTTGAATGGACTGGATTACATCAGAATTATCTCTCTATTTTGGATACTACTGAGTGTCTCTTTGCTGCATCCTTGACAATCCTTGTAAATAACCTTACCATGCATGAGAAATAATGCGGTAACTATAGGCCGTCCGTCGACAATTCCGGTGCCCTAGATAATATGAGCACGAAAGAATATATTATAGGTATAGCCTAACAGATCTATTTGATCATTTTCCCTGTGTCTTAGTAATTTTCTATCCCGTTCCCCCGTTGAATATTCGCGATTTTCATATTTGCTGGGAATGTTGCTGACAAAGCGTCTCCAATTCGACTGCAAAACAACCTCGGCCAACTTTTTGACCTGCCCACATACTCTTTTTTTTTGTTGGAAGTTTGATCCCTTTTTCCAACCCTCACTCAATTATCATGTCAGTTCGGCAATGGATAACACCTCTTCGAGGTATCGACAGTCTCCATCAGACAGAGGCCCCGATGCCTTCCCTCGGAGCTGGTGAGGTGCTCGTGGAGATTCGTGCCGTATCGCTGAACTATCGCGACGTGGAAGGTGAGTACAATCTGGGCCTCAAAATGTGGATTCAATGGAGACACTCACTAACCCATAATGTCTTAAGTCACCAAGGGCGAGTACAAACACCACAAGAGCGCCGACCAAGATACCACCATCGTTCCTTGTTCGGATATGTGCGGAGTAGTCATACAGATTGGTTCCGGAGTGAGCCAATGGGCCGTGGGGGATCGCGTTCTGTCTACATTTTTGCCCGAGCATCAGACTGGACAAGTTACTGAGAAGGAATTGGCTGGCAGCATCGGACTCCCGCTGAATGGCGTCCTCTCAACCCACCGGGTCTTCCCCGCACACGGGTTGGTGAAAGCCCCGAGCTATTTGTCTGATGAAGAAGCTTGCACACTTCCCATTGCAGCTGTCACTGCTTGGATGTCGATTAATGGAATGCGACCCATGGGCGAGAGTGGTGGCAAGAACGAATATATTCTCCTCCAAGGCACAGGAGGAGTGGCCATCTCCGGATTGCAAATCGCGAAGGCTGCCGGCGCCAAAGGTTAGTGCAAAGTGCCCATCCGCTGGAGATATTGACCCGGAGATGTATAACCGCTAACTTCAACAGTAATCATCACATCCTCATCAGATGCGAAGCTCGATCAGGCCAAGCAGCTCGGTGCCGACCACACCATCAACTACCGCACGACGCCCGGTTGGGAAGCCGAGGTAATGCAATACACGAACAATCACGGGGCGGATATCATTCTGGAGACTGGTGGAGCGCAAACTTTGCGAAAAAGCTTTGATTGTATTGCCTTTGGTGGACTAATCGACTGTATTGGCTACGTTTCTGGCAAGGTGGACGCAGAAGATGACCGATTGAATGTGAACATCCTGGCTCTGCGGCGCACTGTGACCCTGAAGGGTATCATCAATGGACCCAAAGACCGGTTTGAGGAGATGATCCGATTCTACGAAGCGCATCAGATTCATCCCGTTGTTAATCAGGTCTTCTCCTTCGCCGACGCCCAAAAGGCCTTCCAGTTCGTGGACAGCGGCAGTCACTTCGGCAAGGTAGTGATCAAGATCCAATAGAAGAGCGAATGACAAACGCAGGTATCGAGGCATACTCCTAGTTACTACCCAGGATTCCACAGCCTACTCGGACCACGATGGAAGAAAGGAATGCACTGTGCATTGGATGTACGCCAGCTACACTACCGGTCATTCCCACTCGGATTAAGCACACCGGTCGCGATTCCCAACTCTTCCTTCATTTCCATCCCGGCCACTGTGAGCGGTTGGCAATCCTGCAAAACAAACACCATGCGTGCCCACTCCGTCTCACTTGGATTGCGCCAGCCGTGCATTGTGGCTCTCTGGACAGCGATATCTCCACGCTGCATCCGCACCGGATCACCCTCTTCCACCACCATTTCCACCTGGCCCTCCAAAACGATCCCGTAGTCAAGGCTCTGCGTACGGTGAACAACACATTTATTGTTCGGGGCGAAATCGACAATACGGCAGACGGTACCATTGGGATTGACCAATCCCAGTTTGCCGGATTGTTGGACCTTGTCATGGGCGGCGATATCCGCGTCCAGGTTCAAGTCCGCCGGGAATTGGGAGGTTGTGTAGACCACATTGAATGCCATCTGGCTCTCCTCATACGATTTCCAGTCGCCGGGCGTGGAGGACTGTACGATCGCTTTACCGGCGGCATTATGGCCGGTGATATGCCGGGTCACTGGTGGGAGCGGCGAGATTTGTCCGGGGTTAGACATGGCGAATATAGGTTATTTGATGTGGTTTTGGGGGGAGATTTTGGAGAATCTTGCGTTGGGAAACTTCCTCGAAATTCAAAATCTCAGGTCCTTCTCATCTTTAAACCTTTTTCTCTCCTTTTCAAGATTTCTGTCCCACTCAATTGCAGATGCGAGACACATGACTGCCCCCTTCGAACAGCGGTGAAAACACGCATGTCTTCAGGCCAACTGCTGATTGTGCAACCTGAAAATCTGTCTGTCTCAAATATGGCTGAGGATCACCCTCGTCTGCTCCAAGCTTGAAGCCAGGCAGAATTGCAATCCTTGTGCCCTGTCCCGGTCCCCAATTCCCGACCGCCGTCTCCCCGCCCCCCCCGTCGTGTCGAGTGGAGCAACGGTGGGCCCTGGAAATGGAAATTGAAATTAGGAATATGCTGCCACTCGCTTATATCCTCCGGCCGACCGGAGCTCACGGACTTCTCCATCTGGACCAAGTCCCCAGTTTCCAGTTTATTGTGTACTCGTACCAGGTCTCGCGGTTCCTCCGACTGTGGGGACACTGGGAACAGGAGTGTGTGGGATGGATGGGTCCGGGGTTTCTGGGGAAGATGCCGGGGAAGAAGAAATGACGTGGGACTCGGCTGGACTATACACAATTGGCAGTTCATTATTTCAGATTTACATACATTCCTCATATCACATTGGCGGGCTCAAAGGAACCAGCGGAACTCGGTCGATGCTGGACCATCACGCATGCGCTCGGTCGGAATATCGCGTGCGTGGATTGTCACTCCATCGTTACGATCCCGACGCTTGTTGTCCATCCACATGTACAGTCCCAGTAGACCGGCCAGGCACGCACCGGTGGCTCCAAATGCCATGACGGTGATCAATGCCGGCATGTACTTTGGGGCATCTTGCTCACGAAATACATTGCTGCCAACCAGACCCATCAAATTGGCCAATGGAACACCAATACTAGTCAACAGTACACGACGACCTTCATGCGCGATATTGTTGTTATACCACGTACTCAACATCACGGAAGGCGCCGAAGTGCCCCAAGTCATCATGAACGTGGCAAAGTAGGCCAACTGCAGGTTATTTTGGACATCATTAATGGATGCGTAGATTGCGAACCCGCAGAAGGTGAGCAGGAACCCCAGCACGATGAACGGCGAACGCAGCTTGGTGAAGTCAGAGCTAAAAGCCAGAACAAGCAGCATAGCCGCGCCCGTCACGTTCGGGGCGACGGTGTAGAGATTGGTCTTCACGGTCGAATAGCCTAGTCGAGCAACAATTTGGGGCATAAAGAGGGCCACGCCCTGCAGTGGGACACCCAGGCAGATTTCGATGCACAGAAAGACATATGTAGAAAAGTGTTTGAAGATTCCCAGAGCCTCGCGCAGTCGGAACTTTTCATTAACTACCGCAGATGAATCGACTTGGATTCGGTGGAAGGCAAGGGCTTTTTCTTCCTCGCTCAAGAATGTCGCCTCGGCCGCGCTGCGAGGTAAATAGAAGAAAGCAAAGACAGCAAAGATGACTGTCACACCACCCTCAATGATAAACAGATATCGCCAGTTGGGCAGGCTCGAGCCCTTGATCTGGAAGACTCCAAAGGCAATGAGACCGGAAAAAGCGTTGGCGATGTTGGAAGCGGCGTAGAATACACCCAATCGGCGGGCAAGCTCACCACGACGATAGAAGGTGGTCAAGTAGTAGATCACCAAAGGAAAAAAGGCAGCCTCGGACATACCCAGGAACCAACGCAAGGCGAAGATGCCACCAAAGTTGTTAGCAGCTGATGAGAGCAGAGTGAAGGAGCCGAAGGAGAACATCAACACGGGCAACGTGCGAGCCGGGCTGAACTTCTTGCCCAGCATGGAGAATGGTGGCGCGAAGATGACGAAAGGGACGAAGAAGATGGACAGCAGCAGGTTATACTGATTCTCCTTGAAATGGAGGTCCTCGGTCATTCCATCAGTTTTGGCGTTACCCAAATTCCCTTTATCGAGGGCATTGAAAAGGTCTAGAAGCACCAAATATCGTCAATTAGCGACCACCTCAATTCACTAACTACCTTCTGATAGCAAAAGAAGGAACGGCTCTTACACATCACGGCCAGAATGGGCAAGAGTCGAATATCGAACCGGCGGCATAGCCTTCGTTCGGCTTTGTGATCGACCACGCGGGTGACCTCGTCCACCACGCCCGGAACCGATGCAATACCTTGCAGCTTATCGGGCTCATCGGCACTGCCGGTAGTGGTCGTCTTCTTGGTCGTGTCGTCCAGCGACGGTTGCGATGTGTGACCCATGTTGCAAAGGAAGGGGGGGAGGTTGGCGGGCAAACTTGTACTTTTGACGTTCCAAGCTGCTATACAGGAGAGCAGAGGAAAAGAAACAAATGAAAAAGAAGAGGAGGAAGAAAAAGAAGAGAGGAGGAAACAAGGACCGCGCCTAAGCTTCTGCAAGACAGCAGATCAGGACCTTATCATGCTAGTAGGAGCACCTTGCGGCGCTGCAAAGGGATGTTGCATTACGATCACAGACTTTCAATGTCACCCCCACGTTTCTCCGCATTGACTGGCAACGGGGAAGCCAGCGACAGCAGAGAAGAGGAGAGAAAGAGGGTCCTCTGGACTCCTGGGGCACCGCCGATCGTATCGGACTTGCGCCGCACGGTTGCATCCGGGGACTTGCGCCTTATCTGGGTCTTTGCCGAGGGATCCATTGGAATAACAGGGAAGGAGGGAGGTGTTGGGACAGATCATCAAGGTACGAGTACTCCGTACATCCGGAGCCCTCCATACAGCTGGAAGTCGTACTTAAAGATAAACATGCATGCCTCGGACTCAAGGGAGGGAAGACTACGAGTCAAGACTCTGATACGGCCAATCGTTGTTTCACATTGCCCCCTCTCCCTCTCCCTCCCCTGTTCTCCTCGAGACATAACTACGATTATTCCAGTGGCGTGTTTCCTCAACACCACGGTACCAATTAAGGTTAGTTAGTCTTTCAAGATGGACATTGGGAGGGATGGCTGGAAATGCCGATTGCGGCAAGTCGTTAGGGTTGCATTCAACCATCGTCATGCTCATGCCGCTCAGACAAAAATGGTGGGGAATAGTGGTAAGAGTGGAGGTTTACAATTCCGACGGGCAATTTCATGTCTATCTTTTATTTCTCTGGCGGTTGGCCGTTTATGTCCTATCTCTCTACGGAGTACTCCATACCCTATCAAGCCACCCACTCACTATCAGTCAGGATACCTTGAGATGCCGTGGGTACTTGAATACTTGGATTCTCCACCGAACCCACTCCGACCGACCACTAGTATTCCTCCAGCCTATCCGAGCATCAGTCTTGTCCGGGGTCAAATTGTAGTTTCGGCTTGAATGGTGGAGCAAAGCATCCTCTCAGAACCAGTTGAAATCAAGCACCTGCCGGCTTAAGCAATCCAGCAGGATCATATCGGCGAGTGATAGGTATCATCATAGAAGAATTTGGGGAGGTGGTAGGCGATTACTTACGTTGTACCTGTCTGATGAAGAGGAGAGCTGAATACAACAAATCGAAACAATCGAATTGATTATTTAAAATGAGATTTGGGCTGGTTAGCACCATCTTTATAGAGCTACGAGTATACCAGGTGGTACTCCGATGACCCTGACTCTTCTTGACTCAATTTGACTCATGACAAACCTGGAGATTCCTCGTATTCTACGACTGCCGAGACCTCCTTCTAATCCCAATTAGGTACCCGACATCAAGCTAAGCCGCGGCACAAGCCGATCATCCGAGTAGTTCAACTTGAAGGGATGTCAATGTTTTAAGGTATGTTGCTCACTAGACTGTTAATTTTACGCTGTCGATACTCTAAGCTAACTGGCTTAAGCTCTTCGGGTCTTCGCATCGGCTTGAATGGCCTCTTCGGCCCGACTCTTCCAGTTCTCCTCCCAGCGAGAAAGTGCGGGTCGCCCTTCAACAACATCCTCGCTACCCCATTTCATCCGTGCTTGATCAAGAGCCGGATCAGTTTCTCCGTCTGGGCAAACAATGTAGAATGCCCCCGTTTCAAGGCCCTTGACTAGCTCCTCGGCAACCTGGCTTGGATACCAAGCTCCGGCAGGCTTCTTAACCTCCGCCTCGTCGGTAGGTCCGACATTACCCATCAGTCCGGTCCACGTCCAGCCGGGGATCAAGAGATGTGCGGAGATATTCTCTGTAGCCGGATCGGAGCGCAGGTCGAAGGCGAGATGCTCCGTCAGGTTCTTGATCGCCGCCTTGGATGCATTGTATGCCGGGTTGCCGGCCCCGGGAGGGTTCGTGATGCCTTGTTTAGAGCCGGTGATGACAATTGACTTGGGAGACTTGTTCTTTGAAGCGGTCAAAAAAGGTAAAAGAGCCTCCAATCCATTCAGTGGGCCTCGAACATTCGTATCGAAAGTCTTGTGAGCAGAAAAAATCAGGTTAGCCAGGGGCCCGGGGGGAAGAGAAAAGAAGAGATAGAAAGAGACAGAGAAAGAGAGAGACAGAGACTCTGACCTTCTCCCAATAATTGCCATCCAGCCACGGCTTGATACGTCCAATAGTCTTGGTTTCCTGAGGCTTATATCCCTTTCCAGCATTCAACACCACCAGGTCAATATCTTGGACGATATCAGCGATCTGCGTTGTGATTTCTTTCCATAGGGCCGCATCAGCTACATCAAGAACAAAGGCCTCGGTAATCAAACTTGAATTAAGCTCCGCCAAGGTTGTTTTTGCTTTGACGAGATTCTCATGGTCTATGTCCAATAGCAGCAGATGCATGCCCTTGCTTCTACAGAGCTTGGCGATGGCATACCCGACGCCTGAAGCAGCGCCGGTGATGAGGGCAGTTTTTTGAGGTTGAATGGCCGATTGCATGATGGGGGTAAATATAATTGGTCTTTTATGGGAGTGGGAGGTTTAAAATTAAAGAGAAAGAGAAAGTGAAAGAGAAGAGGAGGAGTTGGCCAAAATCATGGCGATGTCATGGCGGGGTTAAGTGGTTATCTCCGCCTTCTCACCGACTTCAACATCAACACATCAACACTCTCTCTTCTTTCTCTGTCACAACATACACACACACACACACACACACCGCCTCCCACAATGTCAGACTGTCCTCCCCTCGAGGTGGGCGATCCAACTACCCCAGGTCAGTCCTTTCTTTCTCGCCTGCCCCTCTGGTGCTCGCGTTAATCCGATTCTCTACCCAGCACACTTCCTCCACTCCGACTCCAATCTACCACAAACCATAAGTCACCGCGGTTACAAGGGAAGATTTCCCGAAAATACCATATGTGCAATCGACGAAGCCATCAAGGCTGGTACACATGCGCTGGAACTGGATCTGCATCTCTCGCGGGATGGGGTGGTTGTGCTGTCCCATGTGAGCGTGCTCTCGTCTGGTGAATGACGGAGAATGAAAAAAGAAGTAGTATTGCTCATCCCTACAGGATTCGAATTTGAAGCGATGCTTCGGGGTCAAGAAGAAAGTGGCCGATTGCGACTGGGCCGAGTTGAAATCCCTCCGCACACTGATGGCGCCGCACGAACCGATGCCACGTCTGGTGGATGTCTTGGAGTTCCTACGACAACCCGGTCGCGAGCATATCTGGATTCTGCTGGATATCAAGGTAGATGGATCTTTCTGAATCCCATGGAGTACAGTGGAAGGTGTGCCAGTGCTAATCAACGAGCCCAGCGCAACAATGATCCAAATACCATCATGAAACATATCGCCGAGGTAGTCGAATCCGTACCCATCCCCACCATCGGCCCCGACTGGCATCGACGAGTCGTTCTGGGCAGCTGGTCGGCTCGATACTTCGAGGCATGCACCAAATACCTTCCTCGATATGCGATGAGCCTGATCTGCTTCGACTTGAACTACGCGCGTCAATTTATGCATGTGCCCCGCATCTCCTTCAACGTCAACCAAAAGGTTCTCATGGGTCCGCTCGGTCGAGGATTTCTCGAGGAAGCCCGTGCCGCTCACCGGCGGGTCTATGTCTGGACCGTTAATGCCCCCAACCTGATGCGCTGGTGTCTTCGACACAAGGTAGACGGTGTCATCACGGATGAGCCGGTGCATTACCGAGAAATCTGCGAAGGGTGGGAGAAAGAACAGAGTGATCCGGCATTGAAGGACCAAGATCCATCTCTCGATAGACTTACTTTGTCCCAGCGGCTTCAGTGCTTTCTCGCCACTGGCTTCGTCATGTTGTTTGGGTGGGCATTCACTCGCAGGCTGTAGTGGTCTGCATCTCCCGGTTGCGAAGCGGGAGCAATCTCGGGACTACAGAAGAGCTTTCAAACCAACTCTTCTCTTTGAACATTGACCTTTTGCATCTACACTTACACTTACGTTTTTAACGCTGTCATGATCCATAATATAATTTCGGTTGCTTTGTCCTAATATTTGTACTCGTTGAAAAAGGATTTGTACACACAAAATGTAAAAAAGCGCCGCGATCCATCCAAGCACCGAACCGACGGATTAGACATTAAACATGTCGACATGACCGTGTCCAAAGACGAAAGAAGGCAAACAACATGAAATGCCTTAGATGAAACCTTGGGCACCAGTCCAGATAGCTGCCCAGAACGAGTAACGAGTAAATGCATAGGAAGTTGTACAGGAGTGGAAAAAAGAAGAAATTACAGGTGAAGAGTACATAAGTCCAAAATGTGGTATGGCAAGGCAAAAAGCAACGATCAACGCCAGGTGGCACCAGCCGAATGAATGAAAGCAGGGTGTGAAGGGTATAATGCAGTCTATAAAGCGAGTGGCACTCCGGATGATCCGTTGACGGGAAATAATTGGAACATCGGGTGAAAGGGAATGTGAATGAAAAGAAGAAGGTCTGGAGCTCTCTAGAGATTCGCAGGGTCGGAAAGGGTTGGGTTTTAATGTGCAGGGCCCATTTAATTATCAGATCATCATGAGTTTTGTCGTTCGTCGCTCAGGGAATCGTCTAGCACCGCCCGAAGGAAAACGTGGGCCGGGCCGGAGTCCTCCCTGGGATGGAGCAGGAGAAGGTGGTGGGCGGTACCCTCCAGGGGGAGGATATCCACGGGTCTGTGTTTGTGATAATGGCGATGCACCGATCGTAGGTCGTCGTCTACCTGGGGGGCCAGGGGGTCCCCCAGTTCCCGGTGGTGGTCGGTAATAGGCATTTGAAGCGCGCTGAGCGTCTCGCTCGCAGTAAACGCCGCCGTTCCACTCAAAGTAGTCGCCTTTCAGCATGATATGGCAGGTTCTGCATTGCAGACAATTGAGGTGGAATCGACGACGGTCTGGTCGGGCGCCAGTACGCTCAACGGTCTCCAGGTATTCACCCTCGATACCGTTATGGCAGGTTGAGCACAACGAGCCATTCCGCTCATGGTAATGTTGAGCGCAATAGGGTTTGTTATTGAGGACATAGAAATCGGCCGTTTGGAATGGAGAGGAACACTCAAAGCACACGAAGCAGCCCCTGTGGTATTTTCCCGTCAAGCGACCATCCGAAGAGGAGACGGACTTGCCGGTGATTTCCTCTCCACATCCTTTGCAATTGCCCTTGGACCTAGTCGTGGAACGAGTCGGTGGACGGGGTATCGGAGTTGTGGCGGCTCGCTGCAATGGTCGTCGCGGCGAAGGCGGCTCTGATGGTGGTGGTTGTGGGGAGGAGGATTCTTCGTGTCTCTCCGCGATCAATGACAAGCTGCCCTGGTTAATGGCCGGGTCGGTGGGCGAATCGGGGCTAAAAAATGCAGCTGGGATGGGCGGAACTTCGTCCATGGTGTTCCGAATGCGGCCTGGCAGCTCCAGAATAGTTTGTCGTGTGCGCGGCGGTAATTCCTCCACGAGCGGACTGAGGTTCAGGGGATCATTAGGTTTGAACCGGCTGAGACTGGTATCGGAGGGAAGGCTTGACATTGAACTGCCACTGTTGGCTTCTGACGGGGATGATTCGGATGACACTGAGCTCTCGGCTTTTTGCATTTGACCCTCCAATCCTAAAGCACGCGCAAAACTTGTCACTGAGACGGCGCTATGAGTTGACGCGTCGGAATTTTTGCGTGGGGTGTCAGCAACAGGCTCCGAGGCTGCAGCGGCGGGATGAAGATGATTCTGAGGGGGTAGTGGAAAGTCTTGGGTTGAGCTAGCTTTTGGTTCCTCGGGGGAACGCTCTTCAGGGAGGTCATTTAAACCACTAGGGTTGGGGTTGGTTGGAATTCCAAAGTCAAACCCTCCAAATGGTTCTTGCCTGTCGCTTTGGTTTGATGAGCTCGCGGAAAGTTCCGAGTCTCGTGAGAAAGAGGACTTGTTTGGCGTCCGTAGCGGCGCTGGTGGCAACGGTGGAGTCTCATCGATAAACTGGTTGAAGCCACGAGAGAAGCTATTGGTTGATGATCTCGCCGTAGAGCTGCCATATCGTGTGCTGGCCAGTGAGGTGCGGTAACTACTCTGGCTGAACATTGATTCATTCCGCTGATGGGCCTGCTCGGTTGATTCTGGGGCCGGAGGAAGTGGACTTGGGGGCAATTGTACTTCCTCCGGGACCAAATCCAGGCCCAGTCCATATCGTGGGGATGGAGTGGGTGCTGGGGAGCGTGCTGGAGAGCGCGCTGGGGTCTCTGTTGGCATTGACAATCCGTGCGTGCTCACACGAGTGGGAGATCGGTTCCCCGGCATAGGAAATGAAAAGACATTGTCTAGGTTCAGGACCGAATCGTCATCGGGGGATATCTGGCGCGGGTAGGGTTGGACAGGGGATCGAGGCGCCGATGAAACTGAGAGAGGAGATGGCATATGCGAACCAATACTGCTTGCCGGCGTTGGAATATTCGGTTGAAGGAATGCATTATCTGCGAACCGTTAGTATATGATGCTTTTTCCATTGCGCTTTCGTTGCTTTTCTCTCATTCAACTTCTCCTTTACGTACTTGCGACAGTAGGATCGATGCGCGGGGGTGCGCCTCGTCCAAACTTGGTGGCCATGGCCGTTGTCAATCGGTCAGGTTCATCGAACCCCGCAGAGGGGGGTGGTGAAGGGATCGCCGTCATCGGTGCTTTATTCAAAGGGGAGTCAGTACGATTATACTCCAATGAAGTCCAGTGGTTGTGGTTGTCCGGCACAGAAGGAACTCACCATGTTCGATGCTCGTGCAGATATGGTCCCCCATGGCGAAGATCTCGACATTGCATCCACAGTTGGAGCATTTGATCGTGGGCAAGAAGCCCGATTCCATTGCCATTCTGACTTCAGTCGATAAAGATCATTGAAGGGATTGGGGCAGGCAGCCCGGGCTTCGAAGTTTTGCGCAAGTCAGTACGAGTACTCAAGAACTGCGGGGGAGGAAGTAACTGAGTGTTCTGGAAGAGACAGAACGAAAGGGCCTCCCAGGTGGAACCTTGAACCTGGAGAGGTGACGCGCTAAAAGTAGCGTCGTCGTAAGTGCATTGTCATTCAGGGGTATCCAGCAGAGGAACAATCAATCCTCCCGCACTTTGGCCCCCTCGACCACCCCCCTTCTGCTTTTTTATATACGCTTCTATTTCACCCTCTGCAGCTCAATCCCACTGAACAGCAGGATCAAAAAATTCTATGAGCCTTTGCAATTATCTGGATGAGCTCTCTCCCGTCCTTTACTATCCATTCCTCGTACTCACGGATCACGACCTGCTCGCGCTCTCCCGCGCCGAGCCGATCGTCCAGGGGGTGGATCCCTCATCATCCAACCGCAGTGCATTCTGACTGAATGCCTGGACGCGACCCAGGGTCCTCGACGGGAGATTTGACAATTCCACTCTCCACTTCTGGGAACTTGGTACAATCACCGTGCGCGCTCGGGGGGGCGAGTCTTCTGTTGAAGGGGGCCACCACTCTCGATCTGGATCTGAATATGGACATTGCACCGGGCAAAGGCTGTTGTGCATTGCTGCTCTGCCTTGTCATTCGATACGCTCTGCTTCTGTGCTTCCCCACCGCTTCCCTCTCGTCACACTTGGGGGCGCAACAAGGCGCGCAGATCGGCATTCCTAGCTACTGTGATGGTTCCTGTAGTTCCCACGGCGGTCTCCGTTCGTTCAATTTCATGCCTTCGCTTCGGGAATATCAAGCTGGCCGTCCCTTTGGCTTTGGGGCTGTTTCTTTTTCTGTTTTTGTTTTGATTTTTGGCTTTGCTTGTTTGCTTGCCGTCTGGTGGCCCCCTTGCTGCCACCTGTCAATGCGAACAATCATCATCATGATGAGGAGCCACCGTCACAGTCAGGGCCCAATCGCAATTCGAATTGCGTGCTCCTGGAGAGATTGGTACGTATGTAGTAGGTAGTAGTCTCTGGCTGTCCATCTCTGGCTGTCCAATCCCATCTTTTCTCCCTCTTCATATTGCGTCGACCTGGCATACAGATACTCCGCACTCTGTAGATTGTCTCGATTTCTCTTATATCGCCTCGCATCCTCTTCAAGACATCCCCCAGGTCTCCCGCAATTGGCGCTGCAGCGCATGAGTTGGCCACCCGTGCGATGAGTCGGTGCGGATCAGGATTTGGATCAACCTTTCTTGTTCCTGCCGATCCGTGAATCGATCGCCACCTGTCAACGTTCAGCTTACGTTCTCTCTCAAATACAATGTTTTCATTCTGTCGATCGTCGCTTCTTACAGAGATGGATTGCCATGCACCCCACTACCATCGCTGGAGGCACGGCGTCGTTAGCCAACGCCACACCACAGACGGTCCAGACCCCCTTGCGGATCTGATACTATGGCCGGGGAATATCAGCATCCATCATCAATGATCCTAAAATTGGGGCTCAACTTACATCAGCTTCCTGAACAAACCGTCGCCGCAAGGGTCCCACGGTAGGATGTCCGGGGTTATGTACGGAAAGCAGAATGCGGGCCAGCTCGTTGTATTGGTTGCCAATCGCTGCGGGAATCGGTTCATAATTAGGCTCATTCATTCGCAATCGGCCAGCTTAGACAATGTTGATGCCTGGGGAGCAGATCACCTACCGTGCCAGGGACAACTGAAACGAATGTCGGGAAAGTTTGCACCTATCTCCACCTCGTCACTCCCTACAAAATAGGGGTCAAACGATGCTGGCCTCGCCTCGCTCCACTGTTCAGTCTTCTTCTGCAAGCTTTCATGCACCGCCACTGAGCGGGGCCCGTCGCCGAACGAAAATAGAAGCACATCAGCGCAATGCGCAATTGCTTGATTTGCCCAGGCGCAATCACCAGCATCGGGCCCCAGGGCAGTGAACAGGGAGTGAAGGGAGCTCAAGTCAATATCCGGTGCTTGCTGTAAACTCAGGGCATTATAGATCTCTTGTCGAAGTCCACTCCAATAGACCGCCTGCCGTAGACTCGGGGTCGTCGTCGTAGAGGGCGGCGGACCCTGAATGAATGCTTTAGTCCCAAAGGAATGGCCACGAAGATCCGATCCCGCCAGTGGGACTACCGATCGCCGTCAGCGCGGACCTCACTCTACTCCGTATGGGGTTCAAGGTTCCACCACTCACCATCGAATTCTTCCAGCAGCCGGAGAATCACAGTTGCGGCCAGCAGATCGTCATCCATTGTAACCCCGTGATTGCTTAAAGCGGGAATCAGGGTTTCTAAACAGGCCTGGTAGTATTGATCTGATACATAGGGATCAAAAGTCGTAGTACAACTCAAGTGACGGGCAGAGAGGGCCATGAGGGCGTTGAATAACGTGTCGCAATATCGTGCCCGGTGAGGGATATGTACCGCGAAATGTTGTTGTCGATCTGTGCAGTCAAACTGAAGCCAGTCAGAATCCGAAGAGCCTCCTCGTTGACATGCAAGGTTGGACTCACAAAGGATGCGATGCGATCCACGAAGTGTTTCAATAGGTAGGCCTCTTCCGGGTCTCTCAAAGGCCAGGATCGTCGACCTGGTCGCAACTCACGACGTACACCGGTCGGGTGGAAAGGTGGGTGATGCTGCTTTCCATCTCGATTGGTCCAGTGTGTATGCCGTCTTGGTTCCTCTTTCGAACGAACTGGTTGCGAGCTCAAAGACTGGGAGAGATGGCTCTGGCTGCCCGGGGATGGTCTGTTGTCCGGCTGGCTTAACGCTCCATCGGCGACTCGGAACTCGCTTTCAATCGGCGGATGGGCTTCATCGTCAGGGTCCCCATTGCCGGATTCCAAAACAAAATCCACTGAGGTCAAGCGGGTCGAGTCAGTTGGTGTCGCGGCGATTCCTATCTATGGAACGGGTCTCACCTCGCGGCGGCGGTCGAAGCCACACCTGATTTCGTGGGAATCGAGTTCGCGGCCCTTGTCCCGGTCCCTTGACCTGTCTGAATTTTGTCTCCTTTTTCCCTCGTACGCATGTCCGACCGGTCCGAGTGCATCGCCCGCATTGAGGAAGGATTCCGTCGCCTTGGGAGAGAAAGGTTAGCTTCAGAAAATGGTACTATAGCCATGGGCAATGTGGAGAGGACTCGGACTCGGAGACTCACATTTGTGGTGAAGTAGGCGACAGGGGTCACTATATTGTATTAGCAGTAGGTAGCGAGTATTCCATGCCGAAGTTACTACTGACCAACATTTGACCTTCAAGTCCTTCGGCACTGGCATGCCTAGGTATTTGGAGTGAGGAGTGAAGTTCTGAAGTTTCCAAGTTGTGCGGGGGCGGGGGCGGTCACTTTGCGGGGAGTTGGAGTCACGGGATACAACAGCCCTGGAGTATACTAGGAGTAGAGTAGTAGTAGGAGTAAACAAGGATGATTGTGATTATCTGTAGCTACTAGTAGTACTAGTAGTAGTACCTCGAAGGGCTGAGAGTCATGGTGATTGGGTGGGCCGTTCTACCTAGGTATTCTAGGCTACTGGTAGTACGGGAGATATATACTTACCACTAGACGGAGGGTTCCAAATATGAAGATTTACCAGTACATATATTGCCCAATTCCAATTTCTATGAACTCTCTCTTCTTTCTATATCTATACCTAATTGAGTTTACTACTATTAGTGGTGATGTCAAGGTCTACTAGTACCACCACTCCTCGTCACGTAGAATTGGAGTTGTCGCCGCACGAAAAAGCCGCCGAGCCTCCGCTTTCAACATAGGCGGCCATGATACTCAAAACTGAACCGTATGTTCCAGCCACCATGAGGAAAACGCCCAATACTATCAGGGTAACACTCCATATAGTGCCAAAAATCCAACTTTTGGTCTTCTTTTCGCCCTTACCCTTTCCCCAGTTATCGTATAACCACATAGCCCCCATCGGCTGAATACACAAGACCGGCCCAAGCAATGCACCAATAAGGGATACCAGAGCATTAAAGACTGGAATCGTACTGGCAATAATCCAAGCTATTACCGTCACACCAAGTGTGCATCCAAGCCAGCTCATCCAATGTGTTGGCGTATTGCTGCTTAAGTGCTTAGAGCCGCGCAATAGGTGAACGAAAATGAACTTCGAAGGTATCTAGTAATAGATATATTTAGCATCATTCGATACTTTACTCCCGCTGATTTGCTTACATGTGTAACAATTGTCATAGTACCGAGAAGCCCGGGCAATGCAAATCCGTAGCTGACGATCTTGATAACACCGCCAGCTGAACCGAGTGCCGGCGAAGAAACGTAACTACCGCAGTAATAGTAGATTACGCCACCAATGATAGCATATACGGCAGTGACACCGGCCTGACAAGTAGCCATAGCTGCAGGGTATAGTTCGGGATTTCTCATCTCAGAAACGATGGAAAAAAATCCTGAAAGAGAGATTAGCATGCTGTCACGGTACTCGTGATACGAATTCATGTTGGAGTTGCCTACGTACCAGGCGTGCCGGAAAAAGCAAATAAAAGGCTAGAGGCCGCTGCAATTCCTTCTGCGAAAGAAGGATTGCCAACAACCTTCCAATCGGACACCCACGGACCACCTGTTGCCGGTGCTGCAGCAGGACGATCCTGTATTCCAACCGCAATTGTGACAATAATAACTAACTTAGGTCAATTTCTGTTTGACAATAATTTTTTATTAGACATACATACCGGCAGTGATAATACATGGTAGACCAACCCATGCAAGCCATGTTATACGACCTAAGGTCCGAATGCTACTAAAGCCAAACCCGACGATCGCTGCGACGACGGCAAACCCAGCGGTGCAGGTTGCATGACTAGACACTGCGTTCATGCCGATGGATAGACTGAGGATGGCTGATCCACTGTTGAAGATATAATCTGGAAGAGAAATCAATTGGCTTCCTGGTTCTCGGTAGATTGAAAAATTGGACCAGAACATACAAAGACAGAACCCAGTGGCCAGATAAATCCGACCAGGTAAGCCAAACATGATTCCACCAGCATCGTCAATACTGTAAACTTCTCGGTGCTTCAGTTTAAATGTTCCAATGATATACCCAGACCATGTAGTGATGAAGGCCATGACAAACAGACAGATAATACCTGGGACCATGCCCAGGACGTCGAAAGCAGATGGAATAGCGAGAACTCCGAGGCCAATCTGAGATTTCATCATCAGAATAATTGTTCCAATGAAGCCGACCTAAAGCCAAATCAGCTATCCATAGTGTCACTTGGTTAGCCGTGATGTACTCACATTGCGGAAGTTGGGGCCATCGTCAGAGAGCTCGCCGAACACATCGTCATGATTCTTTTGAACTCCAACGGTATGCTCAACATGCACAGGCACCTCAGATTCGAGGTCTTTCTTGGATTCAGCCATTGTGGAAGTTGAAGAAAACAAACCACTAGGGTGAATTTTGACGAAGAGTGATGACCGGTCCATCCCTTTATACAGGGGCTTGGACAGGGCAACCAATGGTGACCAACCTAGTTCACTCCGGGAATCGTTGGACTCTGGGGTCCCCCGCAATTCAAAATGCTTCAGTTTTCTTGATATCGGAGGTCAATTGAGTCGAGCGTGGTGTGCTGAGGGACTAATCGTTGTTAAGGTTCCTCTTCTCGTGTTTTATCCGACTGGCCTATTCCCCAGCCATTTTCCATAACATCGGCACTTTCGGTCAACTGTCGAGAGATTAGGAGATTGAAATCATGCCCCATACACAAGGGATGCTGGGGGATTCCGTGATATGCACTCCTGTGCCTAATGAGGTAGGACAACTCACAAGCTGGGTGGCAAAGTCGGCTGGTCGATCACCAGCTGTCTACCGAAAAGATTGGTCTCAACATTCACCCACTAAACTGGCTCGGTGATCTGTCTAGATTGTTAATTTCTAGACTTTGCCAGGGACTACAAAGAATATTCCGAGCTACCCCATGTCAGGAGTGGCATGACTGGCCGACTGACTGGCTGAGTACGATATCGAAATCAAGGCGAAACAAGTCATTATGCAGGAAGAAACTGGGGTACTATTGGGTTCGATGTGGTTTTTGTATCTCAAAGTTGCTACTGTGTAATTTAAGTTGGAAATTAAAATATATGATTATGATCGTACTAATTATTATCTAGTATTGATAGTAGTAAATAGTACTAGTAGTGCCCTTCAAATTGAATAACTTCCAAGATTCAACTCCACTATGAGGCAATTCCAAGGGCTATGTGCTTCCCACTACTCTGTGATGCTATTACTACTAGTATACTGGATACTGGATGTAACTACTACTATCGATGTTAGATATGCTGGTAATGCTGAGAGTGACAGGTCTGTAATTACGTCATCCTGGACTTCCAACTTCACCTCGACCAGTCACAATCACAACAATCACCACTCATCACTTCATTTCACTTGTCTCACCACTTTCCCTCATTTGCACCGGAGCATCTTCTACTTAATCTATGGATGATTTCCAATTCATCACGCTCACGGAATCTGATTCCATAAAGAAACATGGGCAATTCCAGCAAAGTCCAAGTCCCCCAAGGCAACGCGCCTGCCAGAAGTGATGGCACTTCACGCTCTGATTTGTATACAATTCCCCAGAAAGCCACAACAGCCCACCCTCACCGAGTCAGAAAACCCACTGGCAGCGGTTCTGTACACAAAACGCCAAAGAAAAGAGCCTTCGTGGACACTTCTCGACCCCAGCCACGAGCTGCGGCACCCGTCATCGATCTGACGACAGATACACCATCTCCACAAAAGAAGGCAAAAAAGCGAGCAATAAATATAGAAGCGAGCGTTTCTCCGATTGCTAGCCCCCCTGAGCGTCGTTTAAGGAGATGGCGCGCCCACCCACCTGCCTCATACCTCGAGCGTTTGGGCCGAATCCAGCAAACGAGGTGTGTACACCACTGACGATCCGTTGCATGCCTTCCTGTTTAGTGTTTACTGTTTTCTCTTCGTTTGCTAACATAGGGCTTGTTCAGGATGTTCATTGTCGGTCACGAGGTAGGTGGGACCGAGGATGTCCCGGAGATATCCTTCGATGTTGTTGGGTCAACGGGGAATCTTTACAAGACGACCATCAAACAGGATCCCTACTGCGACTGCCCTGACGGGGCGAAGGGCAATCAGTGCAAGCACATCTGCTACGGTGAGTAAATAAATACACCCGCACTTTCGCATTCAACAGCTCCAATACAATCAATCACTATCATTATGCCGAACCCCCCTCCTTTGCTTGATCTCTTACTCTATTGTTTTACTAATGGCATCTGAAGCCCTCGTTCACGCACTCAAAGCACCTCCGCATCTCCAGTACCAACTCGCCTTCCTCTCATCGGTACGCAGCAATGAGCACTGCCAATCGAGCATGGCCCATGCCCGATGCTCTCGAATCCAGCTTACTCTTTAACGCAGGAACTATGCGAGATTCTGAGAGGCTCCTCTCTAAACTTGACCCGTCCCGCTCCCTCAGCTGATGAAAATAACGGAAATCGCAAACCAGTTGACGGAGATTGCCCGATTTGCTTCCAAGAGATGATCGAAGCTACAGAGAAGATCGTTTGGTGCAAAGCGGCATGCGGTAATAACTTACACAAGCAGTGTTTTGACCAGTGGGCCGCTGCGTCCCGGACATCTTCCGCTGCTGGCATCCGCTGTGTCTACTGGTGAGAGTTCTCTCATTCATTCTTTCTTTCTTTCTTCACCATCATCTTCTTTCTTCAAAAGAAGGAAGAAAAAATACCATCCCACCCACTCTTCCACCGTCCATTATATCAGCAGTAGCTAACCACGACGAATAAACAGTCGTTCGCCCTGGAAGAGCGATGCAGCCGACATAAACATACAGTCCATTCGCAAGAACAACGCCAATGTCGGACCGGAAGGCTACGTCAATATGGCATCCGAATTCGGTCTGAGTACTGAACGTGGTACGGGTCCTTCCCTGTAGCTAACCCCTCTGTCCCCTTGCCTCCTCTGGCCTGGGGTATTTAGAACTTCGTTCAACTGGTTGCGCGCTCATCATTGCTAACTTCAACTGTTTCCACCTAGATTGGTCCGTCTACTCGCGTTTCTCAACTGCCCGGCCATCGTCATCCTCTTGGTACCGTAACCGTTGGTCGTGAGGAGATATCATATCAGAATGAGCGACTGTGGGTTGTCTGACTGGGGCCTTTTTGCTTGGACTTCTCAGCTACAATCCATGGATAATGAGACGGGACGGGGCGAGATGAGGTCTTGTGGCTTATTATCAATGTTCACGACGGGCATGCACTGAGCATTAGAGTTGCAAGGGTCGTTTTTCTACTCTCCTGCTAGAGTTAATACTTTTTTTTTATGTCGATGTCGAGATATCCAATAGCGAGCATATTTTATCATTACCACCAAACTTCTCCTCCTTTATCTACTAGAGACTAGAAAGAACACGTCAGCGTTGGAATGAAATGCCATAAAAATGACTGCTATGAAATGAATTATTTCGAAGAAACTAATCAAATGGGTATCACGATTCCCGAACCCGACCCCGAACACCAGATGTAAAAACAGACAAGATCAATAATGACTATCCGCGCTCGACACGGAGACGCTTCCCTCCACGGACAAAAGCCGTACTAACAGCATCTTCACCAGTCATCCATGAAGGCATAAGCTCAGGGTCAACGACACCTAGTTCCGCCAACTTTCGAATCCCACCAATAACATCCGACCCTGTGAAAGTGAGCGATACGGCCGGGGCCAGATTCGCAGCGTTCCGATCGGCATCGGCATCTGCATCGGCATCTTCCTCCACACCCGGTGTATCCAGAAGTCGGATATCAAGCCTATCCAACGGCGCAGGCGTCATCGAGCACCCCACAGTCCCGAAACGAGATTCCACGGCCAACCGCCTCTTCTTGGAATCCGGCGAAAGAGCCCCGTCCGTCATTGCCGCAGTGCCGGAACCAGACGAGCGTTTCTTGTTGGCCGGTCGCGCTGGCTTCGACGCATCATCGTGACCGTGCATATGGTTTTCTTTATCATCGTGCATGGAAGACACAGACTCACGTCCGCGCATATGCTCTTCGGCTAGGACTGTATTCGACGGACGCGGGTCCAATGGACTTCCCTCTAGCGCCGCGTCGGCAAAAATACTAAACGCGCCATTCGACGAAGTAGAGCGGCCGGGTCCGCGGAGTGTGAGGAGAGTTTGGAGATTCTTTGCGGCGAGAGCTGTGGGTTTTAGGGTGAATCTTTGGTGCGGGCGGGAGAGGGCTTTCGGGATTGCCTCGCGGACTAGACGTTGGAGTGTGCGGGGGTCTGTTGCCAGTGATCCTGAGCCTGAGCTGCTATCGGAAGCGTTGGAGGTTGTTATTGATGATGTGTAGAAATAGGGGCAGCTGTCTGGGAAGGCGATGTAGATGATACGAGTTGCGTCTGTGAAAATTTCGGGTTGGTGGCGGGGGGTTTGGTAGGGAGAGTCGATTATGAAGATTCGTAGGAATGTGAGGGGGAGTGTCGAGGAGCGTGAGAGGTGGTAGTGTGCTTTTACGAGGGGGGCGATTTCGGCGTGGAGCGATTTCACGAAGCTCGCGGCTTGGATGCGGGGGATGCTCGCGGACCAGTCTTCTGATGCGATTGCTATCGTATCACGGGCGCTTTTTGATTTAGACGTTGCGTCGTCGTTTAGTCGAACTAGTTCCATCGCTGTCCAGCGGAGACTTGCTGGGCGGTCGTCCATGTAGCGCAGGTCGGCCATGGCGAGTTGTCGGAGGGTGATGCCATGTCGCCAGTCACCTTCGAGGATTCGTTCGATTATCTCTTGCTTTCCGCCCTTTCGGTCGCGGAGGTTGATGTATGCTTCTCGGACCTCTGCGAGGGTTTCGGCGGCGGGGTATGGGAGGGTTTCTTCGTTGTCATGGTTGTTTGTGTCGGAAGGTTGGAGATATGGGGGGAAGGATTCCACGTTGCGATCTTCGAGCCATGATATAGCGAGGTCCAGTAAGGCTGGTCGGGAGAGCTTGCCCAGGGTCTTTGAGAGGGAGGGTGTTGTTGAGGGAATGCGCAGGCTGTTTGGAAGGCTGGCGGTTGTCGGGGCGCGAACCGTCCTTGAGCGCGCCATGGCTGGTCAAGGAATTGATGATGTGTGGATAATGGGATTATGGCAGTTCAAGCCAACGGCATCAGTTGAGCAGCGCCTGGTCTATTGCATGGTTGTTGTTGGTTGTGAAATGCAATGCACGCGACGGCTGTGCAGCCGTTGCTAACGACGGGATGTGCTGGATGTCAACAATGAAATGTCACGTGGTGATAACGATCTATCATCACGTGCGTGTTATGAGATGTAGCCCACGTGATTTCCCGATCCGGCGCTTCAGAAGAAGTCTCGTTGCAATGAATGCAATGAATGAAATAAATTCCGTGTCAAGAATGGGGTGATGGAGGTCATTGTTACCTTACTGTACGTTGGGGGCGTCCCAAATGGAAACCGCATGTAGCAATGGGTGTACCCCTTACAATTGAGGCTACTAGTACAAGGACGACGCCGGGGCCAGTCCAGGTGTCATCATGATGTACCCTGTACTGGTACATAGTTTAGGCTATAATCCAAGATCCCTGTCAATACAAGTAGTACTGGTAGGCTTTGACCACGACTAGAGAAGTCGGGAGAAGCAGGAAGCAGTGCACTGAACTGCAACCATGGAAATGGAATCTCACGCCGGTCGCGGGCTTACAAATCCAACACGAGCAGGTTTCCCGCGGTATCCGCGGGATTATCGATTATTGAATATTTAGTGTTTAGTGTTTAGTATTTCTTATTCCTGCATCTGCAGGAGACCGTATTGGAGTGATCACGAATAGAATAGCTGCATATTAATGAATACTCGAGGAGAATATGGGTGAGTCCATAGTATCCTCTAAGTAATTGTAGTGTACAGTATAGTGGAAGCGAGTGACCCAAGTGGATTCCTTTGGTTCCGTGGATTCGCCGCAGTGGGCTCCGATCATCGGCCTTGATAAGGGCAGTCTACAGTACAGTGTGTATACAGTGTGTAGTATACTGTGCACTGGAGTATATGAGCATACAGTATGAGTATACTGAATATAGATATAGCA
>JAVMSB010000282.1:0-42528 GCA_031761475.1 Penicillium pancosmium | reverse complement strand
AAGGTGCAAAGTACAGTGAAGGGATATATCTAGTGTTTGTAGCCGAGAATATCTTTTTGCACACGCACCCAATTCAGCATGTTGACACGAGCAGGCGCTTCTTTAAGACCCTCGAAAGTCAGCGCAGGCTCTGGGCTTGAGCGCTGGCGGAGACGCAGTTTGCGCATTGAGATATTCAACATGTCATAACAGAAAATGGCTGTTGCACATATGTGCTCATTCTGGAATAGTCAGAATTGCATGCAAAAATAAGGCTAGGATAAACCTTGGAACTCACGAGGGCAGCTTCAACGTGCCAGGGCTCCTCGGGCTTCTGGCCGCCGGGACGAAGATCTAAATTCTCAATTCTTGCAATGACCTGGAGTTCATTCTTCGCAAACCGCGCGCGAAGGTTCACATTGTTGATTGGTGGCTTGTTTGAGCCGAATGTAGGCGGCTTTGGAAGGATTATGGATCAGCCTTTAACCCAATCCTTGTAGATATCTATATGCAGCTATATACATCAGATTTTGTCTGCCAGGTGGGGCTTTCCTTTCCAAGTTATAATGAAATTATTAAGCGTATTTCCTACGACCCTTAGGCATAAGTCTATAGTGACTTGAAGGACACTATTAAAGTAGCTACCAACTATAGCATTAAACATTTTCTTCGATATAAGCTCTTACGTGATAATCGAATAGCAGTGGCAGGTTCTTTATCTTGCTTTGAATTTACCTAAAAGTACTAGGACATAGATATTTAACTTGTTAGAGATTTTCTATTGTAACTATTAGCGAATATGATCGATATTTTAGTTTGTGGTGCGCTTTAATCCTTTTTATATACCTTGAAGCTCTTTTAGACTAATTTTCTTTGGCTTGTAGCAGACCCTTCTGTTCGTAGCATTTAGCAGCTACAGCCCCAAGCTACTGTAAACAGTGCTTAAGAGCTATTACAGAGAGTATATTATTTAAAACAGACGATTTTAATAATCTATCTTGGTAGGTTCCTCTTCAAGTTATGGTATATATAATTTACGTCTGAAAGAGGAAAAAAGCCAATAAATAGGCTTAAGATTATCAATAGCTATGAGGATTTAGTGAGTCAATCACTATTGTATAAATTAAGGAGGAGCAGCTATATTTATATAAACAGAATGATTCTTCTTATATATAGATCTCTAGAATATACAACTGGTTGTTAGGTCTTTAAAGTAGAATCTCTCTCTAGGATATTCTCTCTTATTCTCTGCCAGGGCTCCAGAACTAATTATGTAACGAACTGGTGTTGTTACCATTCGTGGATGCCTCATGCCTACGGCACCCATCTAGGCATCCACGCCTACACCTGTGTATCTAGCCTTCCATCTTAGCTTCCTTCTTATTCTCCTCAAGCTATTACTTTCGTCGAACAGCTACTGTTTCCTTTGCTTCGTATGCTACGCCGTACGTTGATCTCTGTGAGCATCTGAGCATCCTCACAAATTAGGTGAATAGTTGCAACAGTGTTTGTTAAGGTACTGTTCAAGGATGGTAAGATGTTCATAATAAAGATTAGCGGAGATCGGTGTACTATATTCTTCTCTTCTTCCTCTGTCTCTGTAATGACTCAAAGGTATTTAGCGATAATAATTATTATATAACTACTGTATTCTGCCTTGTGAACGATCTTAGCTGTTAGTCAGTGACTTACTTACTATTATATTCTGGATCATTTGAATTTTCCAGGATAGTAAGTCTGGAGGTATTGCTTTGGAGGCTTTTAATAGTATCAAGTAGCTTTTTTGATAGACAATCTGTTAGATTTTCTAATGATACAAAGTCCTTATGTATACAGTATATAGACAGTCTCGTATCGCAACAACGCTATCTGCATATATAACCAGGATTTTGCTACACATGGTACTTTGGATTCAGAAGATCTAAATAGATAATATACACCAGTTCTGTTCAATATTTCAAAAAGAGGCAATCAGCAGCTAAATCTTTGATTCTAATGCTTTAATTATTGTACTTTTCTACAACCTTAAACAGGAACAGACGTACATCAGGTTGGATAGTATCTTTCCCAATATACCAGAGCTGTAACACTCTGGATCAGGCCTACTTCCCTTTTCGGCCTAGTGCGGTCCTCGCAGCCTATCTGCGAGGCCTCACCCACTGTTTTCATCTCTTCTTCACACTTAGTATCGCGTATCCAATACACTTGCTTCTCGCAATCAGGCCTTTATTACAAGAGCAGTGATAAGGAATAGAAAGCTTCTAGAGGCAGTACCATACAGTCCACACTAGGCTAACGGTTAATAGCCAGCTAACTACAACGGTCAAATATAATGTTAAACAAATTTAGTCAAAACAAAAAAGATGAGATATTCCCTAAATATACAAGGTTTCTAAATACGAAATCGAAGAGAATTTAAATTATTTTAAATAAAGATTTCAATAATTGACAATAGCATATATAGAGAACAAACTTGTTCTTGGCAGAAGGAAACAATAAGCCTCATTGGTAAACGCTGTATTATATTCCAGCGTATATTCAAGACCTCCCCAAACAAAAAAATGTATTCTTAGAGCTTGAAAACTTTAAATAAATATTAAATACCTTCTGCTCCTAGCAATGATTTGACCTCCTCGCCAGCATATTATTCAATGTTTATTCATTTCCCAACGACAGCTGTGCGCAATGATATCTGTCTTAATTACTCTTAATAATTGCTTGTAATTATTAAATTATTCAACAATATTCAAAATTGCCAAAATAAGTAAGCCGGAAATTTTCTTGTACGATACCTCAAAAGAGCTTCTACTATCCTTGTGATACTTTATTGGTTCTATTAGCGATACTCTACATCCTTCCCTTTATAACTCTGTCTATAACCCCTCAACCCTAATTAGCTTACTGGTAAGTTTGTTTAAATTTGATTTCCTTATACTTCAATAGTTCTTAAGAGCCTCTTGGGTACGCTTATTAAAGATTTTTGTAGACTATTTAGGGCTCTTTTAAACGATAGCCTCCTAAGATCAGTCGTCCAATAATAATTTAGGAATTCTCTATATATACATCCGAGATCCTAAAAAGTCTGGGAGTCTTCTCCCAGCGGTGGAATTAGACAGGAATAGAGAAGCATTAGGTGAAACATTTCCTGTCTTGTGAAGAACTAGTAAGAACAATATAGAGTTTTATCAAGAGAGAGCTACCTTACCGCCTATCAGATACCTTCTACAAGCCTACTATAGCCCTTTTTCTCAAAGTATATAATTGTTTTCCGGTAATAATCATCTGTACAGGTCTCAAGCAATTCTAACTAAAACCTCAATAGGTCTACCAGAGCTCCAATCAACTACTCAAGCTTTCGGTTAGGAGCATAAGAGTAGACAATCAGACCATATATGCAGGATAGACAAAGCTTGTAAATTAAGAGTTAGGAAGCAACAGCCGAATAGTTATCCATTGCTTGCAATTTAATAAGGCAAAACACCTGCCAACTTCAATAGTTTGTCACAATATTCTGGCTTCTCAAGAGGCACCTTGCGATGCTCAGCCCGTGGGTCAATCGAGCCATCTGGAAGTAAGGCCTTAGCCTTCGTCGCATCGGGCTCGATGTGCTCATAGGGCCAGTGACTGGTACTGCCAAATTCCTCGAACACCATTTTCTTCTTTGCAAGCTGGTCCGCATTTGCCAAAGAAGCCGGCATATATGTAGCGTATATAGCAGTACGAATGCGCGTACCCGCCTCGGTGGAGTCGGAACCGTAATGGACAGTGCGAGAATCCCATAGAAGAAGATCTCCAGGCTCTGCACAGACTTTGTGAGGCCGGATACCACGTTGCTCAAACCAGTCCAGCTCATATATGGGGAATAGGTAGATGTCATTTGCGTACTGTTGTTGTGCACTGTTTGGGTGCGCGTCGAAGAATTCGTCGTTCAACAGGTGCGATCCGGGATAGACAACAAGGCCACCGTCGTCAGGACCCGAGACACACAGATTGATGATACCTTGCACACAATGTAGACCTCGCTTGTTGGGGCTTTGGTCGATGTGCTGCCATGGGGTGCGTGCAGACAAGTCGGGTCGATTGGGTAAATTGATGTTGAGGCAATCGAAGCTGACTAGCAGCTCGTCTGTGCCCCAGAGCTTGCTGAATGCATCCAACACTCCTGGTTCCATGCGCGCCTCCCACATGAATTTCTCATGTACAACTCCATAAGCATGGAACATGCGGACCCTGTTCATCACGGGCAGGTTTTCAGCAACCCATGTTTCTGGCTTGTTGAGATCGAGCGCCGTGTCGAAAGAATTCAGCCAGTCGAACGCCTTTTGTTTGTATTGGAGTGCACGGTCTCTTGGAATCGCGTTCTTGATAATGGCATATCCTTTCTGTTGGAGTTCGTCCCGAAAGTCATGATACTGCTCGGATCTTCCCGTGCTGTCAGTGTATGTCAGGCTTGCCTACTCGCTTTAGCCAAGACTTACTCCTTGAAGACCGTTATGGAGGGATACACAATATCTGGCACTTCTAGGGCGACAGGGGCCATGTTTGAAATTGCGTTGAGGTTCGGTTCAAATTCCTTTGATCTTTGTTATCGGTTTTCTGTCGTGGTTGCGTCTAGAGAGAGAGAGAGAGCGGCCGATAGGCCGGGTATATATAAGACCTTCGGCCGAAATCCCGTCGTTTAGGCGCCCGGCAAATCGGCTCCACATTGTATGGTCATTGAATCATTATTTCAAATGGAACGAGATAATTCACAGGTCAGCAAAAGAGAAACATATGCTGTTCATCAGTATCCCGATATCGCTTGAACATTTCCGGCAGATTAGTTATGGTGGAAATGACCTTAAGTGCATTGACACATCTTTCACATAGAACAACCTCCGATGATTCTTAAACCCGAATTCGTAATTCTCCAGTCCAAAGTATCTACAGTGACAGCTTTCCGAACAGCCATCCTATACCTTTGATGGCATCTTCATGAGATTTTGTACACGTAGAGTGAGCTGGGTACATGACCCGAATACATTAGGCAGACCAGGATACACATCCAGCTTTGTCTCAACACCATTTCTCATGCAAAACCCGCTCAAAAAGGAACGAATCATCGCCTTGAATGTCTGCCCCGAATACCTGAAAGTAGGTTCAGGGAAGGTTCTGATGCCCATTACACCAAGGAGAGGGCTCCAGACATCTGAGGCAATGTCCGATTGCACGGCTTCTTGAAACACGCTTCTTGTTTTCTGCGACATGCCCCCTCCACTTTCGCTGACTTCACCACCGCGATAGACCCCCTTATACTTTTCCAAGATGGCTTTAGGTTCAACTATGGAGGTAGTATTGAGGGAATTACCGACCCCCAGATGAGGTCCCTCCTAGAATGAACCCCAGAGAGAGATCAGATCAGCACCGCTACTAGAAGCATTCACTGCTATCTATTGCCCCGTAGTACAAGTAAGCGGCTGCTGAGAATAACCCAAACCACATTAAAACATGAACTCTTCGACTGTAATGCACTCGTTCTAGCAATCCCCATAGGCCAACAGAAACTTGGCCTCAGAAGCCAGTAGGTAATCGAGACCAATAGATAGACAACCATGTTTCCGCCAATAACTCTCTTCCATACTGGAAGAGTACCGGGTTTGAAGAGAAAAGAGAAAATTGTAAAAGATAAAGTCCCATCTGGATTCCGAAGATGCTCGGTTAATGCCCCCTTGTTGCCCGGCTATCAGAAAATCCAAGCGGGCGCAGATCTAATCACCGCGGCCCGAGTTCTTTTATCTTCGCGACTCTGCACGTTATCGCAAATTTCGCGGGGTAAAACAGCCGCTGGCTTTCCAGATACAGACAAACCCTAAATAACCCGTCGTTCCAGCCACGGAAGGACCACGAACGCCGGTTTATCCTATCCATCAGCCCGCCGAATTGGTCATGGCTTTTGCACCACACCCCAACCACATCCCCCACGAAGAGCAGTATCCGGAACAGATGATTGTATCAAGTGACAGCGCATCTATAAAGCCTCAAGATCCTCTCTCGCACCTCTGGCCACTATCATCGGTGGAATCAGCAGAGCAAAAATGGCTTTTTTCAAAGGGCCCCTCGGCCCCCTTCAATTCTACAAGTCGAGCAAGCTCACCATCACGTTATTGGTGTTGTCTTCTTGTATTTTTGCAATAGTATGTAGATCAAACCAAATCTAATCCCCCACAGATGACAGCGCAGCGTTACTAACGGCCCCAATAGACGAGTGGATATGACTCGGCGCTGATGTACTTCTGCCTGGCAATTATGCCTAGTCAACTTTGGGAACCTGCTAACATGATAGGAATGGCATTAATATCATGCCCTCGTATACGGATACTCTCAAGCTCACGACGGTCACCAAGTCGCTGAATTCTGCAGCATCCTTCCTCGGATGGATCATTGTGTCGACCTTTATGGGACCCGTCGTGGATCGGCTCGGTCGCCGCTCGGGAGTTTTGATCTCGGTATTCCTCAAACTGATCGGCGTTGCATTGATGGCATCTGCCCAGGGAGTAGGGATGTTTGTCGCTGGGAGAATAATTCTGGGCGCGGGAGCAGGCACCTCGTCTATCGCCGCTTCGACGTTTGTCCTCCACCTTCTCTTCTCTGCCGTGGAGAACGTAGCTAATTGAGGTCTTAGATGGCTTGCTGAGACACTTCCCCCAAGGTTCCGTGCACCCGGGCTGAGCTTGATTTTCACCGTCTACTTTGTCGGTAGGTTCTTTCCCACTGAATGCTTGCAATCGGTTTTGACCCCTGCCACAGGCGCCCTAATTGCGGCGGGTGTGACCTATCGAACAGTAGAAATTGCAGGCTCCTGGTCGTGGCGATTGCCATGCCTTCTACAAGCAGTTTTCAGTGTTTTATGTCTTATCATTCTCTTCTTTGTGCCCGAGTCTCCGAGATGGCTTGTCCACCAGGGAAGGCTGCAGGATGCTCTGGTATCAGTGGCATCAACTCACAGTGATTCAGACATCATGCACCCGGTTGCAATTGTCCAGCACGAAGAGATTATGGAGACAATTGAGATGGAACGAGCCAGTGGAAAGCAAATGACTTATGCCGAAATCTTTCGAACGCCCAATTCTCGGCTCCGGCTCCTGCTCGTGGTATCAGTCGCTGTACTGTCCATGTCAAGTGGTAATATTTTCTTCTAAATTTTTATTACCTCTTTATTTACGCTGATGAAATCAGGAAACAATATCGTTTCTTACTATTTGGGCGACATGCTGGATAACGCGGGCATTACCGATACAACTACGCAGCTGCAAATTGTAAGCCTCCTTGTGAAGCTGGCTTCATGAATTCACATACTGACCTTGTCAATATAACATTGTTCTAACGGCTTGGTCCTTCGTCATCGCTTGTCTTGGAACATGGCTTGTGGATGCTGCTGGGCGAAAGGCCATGTGTCTGATTTCCGTAGCGGGAATGACGATCTTCATGTTTCTGGTCGGCGCATTGACCAAAGGTACGCCTGAACTGCTTGCAACTTTCCCCCTTTCTGAATAACCTTCTGACTTCTTTGACAGTATATGGCGGCGCCGGGAATACTTCCGGCGTTTACGGCACCGTGGCGACAGTATTCCTGTTCCAAGGAAGCTACGCCATTGGAATCACTCCCCTTACTCTTCTTTACCCTCCCGAGGTCCTGAACTTCTCAATCCGCAGCAACGGAATGGCAGCGTGGACGTTAGCTGTCACCTGTGGCGGGTAGGCAGGCCCCAGCAATGAGCATATATATTGGTATCCCCACTGACCATGTGATTCTACCCAGGCTATTTAGTGTATTCGTGTGGCCATTGGCTCTTGAGGCAATTGGATGGAAGACATATTTTATCAATGCAGCCTGGGACGTCGTTCAGTTTGCCTTCGTGGCGTACTTCTGGATCGAGACGAAGGGGCTTACACTTGAACAGATTGATGCTAAATTTGAGAAGCTCAATCCCAGTCTGCTGCATGGTATTGAAGGTGTCGCCCCTGACAAGCATATAGTTAATGATGCTGGGATCCCCGACGTGAAATGTGATAAAGGGTTCACCGAGATTCGAAGCGACAGTCACAACTGACACGGATTAAGAAATCCGCGGCAGTAGGGCGGCTATGAGTGTGACGGATAGGGAAGATATCCCTCATCTAGCCACAGTGGTTGATAGAAATGACAATTCATGTACCTGGATACTTGAATCCTACTTAAGTCCATAGTCGATGTTCAGATCCCCAATTGGGGTTGGCTCTTTTTTTTGCCTGTTACAATTGACAATGGCATGAATGTTCGAGGTTGAAGTCTCTTTCTCCTTATAAACCTTCTATTCGCCCCTTGTTAGATTAATTTGTCTTCTTTTCAAACGAAAATAAACCCCGGGTATTTACACCTCATCAGTCCCTCCCAATCCATCAATTCTCCCTCGTTTGCCTTCCGCCAAATCTCAGCCAAAACTTTGTGCGCGATTGAGATATTCCCAAATCCGATGGTAGCCTCCATCACTTTGAGCCGGTATTCAATAGTCAGTCGATGAGGCTTGGTAATGCTGCCCACGCCAGCCATGAATAGAGGGAATAGCATGTGCCCCTCCATCTCAGAGCCAGGTCGGATGAGCGATAAAGCCGAGAGAATACCATCAGCTGCTTTTGTAATATTGGGATCGTTGTTCTCCAGTCGCTTCGTTATCTGCTGAAGACGCATGATTGTAGCCTGTTGCAAGGCAAACCCCATGGCTCTGGCCTCGGTAAAATTACGAGACTCATTGTGAGCAGCTACCTTGGGTGGCTGCCAAGCCTTCAGCGCCCTTTCGATCTCTTTTGTTTCTTCAAGCTCTTCCAAGGAAGGATGCTTGTTCCGGGTGCGAGCAGCGAAACGACTGATTGATGCCAACGACTCGTAGATACTGGCTGAGAGGCCGAGCAATGGATGAATGAAGGCAGATGTTGAGGGTGTGGCATTGGAACTGGAAAGTTGAAGGCTGTCACCTAATCTTCCAGGTGCCATTTCGGACGTGACTGAAGCCATGCAGGACAGATAGTTGTAGATCTCGATAAGCGTGTCAGCTGGAGGGCCAGCCACATCACTGACTCCTTGTGATAAGAGTGCCCTCGCCCCGTGAAGATGAATTATCCATTTTCTAGAGGTACCAGTACAAATCTAGAATTGCAGGTTAGACCCCAATGGTCTCAACATACACGAATTACGTGATTGAACTGACCTCGGTGAAAGTCAGTAGAAGAGTCGCTGCCACAGCGCAGATGGGCGCTGTAAGGTCCTCCAATTCGCACATTAGTTCCTGTAACGCCTTGCTACGGTGGAAATAGAAATCGCTTTCGAAAACCGGATAGATCCGGGATAAATGGCATGCAGATAACGCAAACAAAGCATGCTGCACCATGGTATTCTTCAGCGCCATCGGCACCACCACGCAGAGGAAGGGATCGACATTGTCCTCTGCAATCACCAGGGCGCGTGAGACTGATTGAAGGAAGTGGTCAAGTAAATACTTTTCTACAGCTCTCCATTTCGCCACGGCGTCAAGCGTGACCCCAGTCAGTTTGTTTAATGCTGTGCAAGGTAGGAAGGTGGCAACATTTTCCGATCCGTCATCACCGAAGTGACCTGTGTTCACGAGCGCGGTGCTCCCGGCAAGATCCGCATTGCTAATTGTTTCTGCGATGTTCTCCGTCTCAATCAGCGCCAACCAGTCCGAGAAGGATGTCAAGCTGGCTGTTGTGTCTTGGCCCCTGCGTCCCGGTGAATCAGTCGCTGCCCACAGTCCGAACGCATCTAAGGCCAGGAGTGCATCGGCGGTCTCTTCCACGTGACTTTCCACACCACATTCACTCCGCCCGCCGAGTTCATGTACATCTCCTGGCCGGATACATGGCAAGCGGAGGCGTTCACAGTCCGAACATGCTGGCTGCTTTTCGTCGCACTTTTTGCGGCGTCGCCGACAACCGAGACAGCCACTCTGAGATTTCGTGTGCTTGGCCTTGGTGATCCCTGCTTTGGGGCGAGGCTTTCGATGGTCATTTTCCAAGAAAGTGGTCGGTTCGTACCGACATGACAGCAATAGCCGCTTGCAGCGCACACAGGGGAGCTGCTTCGTGCACAAGGCTTTAATGGATCTGCAGTTCTGGCACGCAGTGCTTTTGCGCCCCATGAGATGCAGCTGGTATATTAAAAGAATCAAGATCACTGGGGCGTAAGGAGGCAGAAATCAGCCGGTCGGGATGGAGATGTGGACTCCCACAGATAAACCCCGCATTTCGGTGGCAAAGCTGAGAGATAAAACCAAAGAACCAAGTTGATTGGGCCTTCTCGCTGTATATATAGCCCCGAGTATTCCCTCAGAAATAATAAGAGTAATTATTCCTCTGAAGTACAACAGGTTATGAGCCCGGGAGCAAACTCTCGGTACATATGCGGTTAGTTAGGAATAAACTGGATGAATGGGATAAACATACTATCACAATCCTACCACTTCGGCATTGGTGGACTGAACACAACCTTGTCATTGAAATGCAGACCTCGCCAATCTGTCTTTACTGACGAAAGACTCTCATTCCAGAGAGGAATGGCTTGAGTACCCAGTTCTTCCATGATGCTGTAGAGGTCGGAATGTTTTCTGGGGTGCTAGTTATTGATATATGTGTCGATACTGCACCCTCCGTCCTTGGTAAAACTAACATCAAATGGTAGATACTGCTGTTGCATATCATACCGCCGGGATGTATGGGCACCGGGACGGATGACCAAGAGGCAAGGTTTGGATCCGCATGTGAGGAAGCGGAGAAGATCGACCCGCGTCGTGGAGGCAGAGGGTCATCCCTGCGCAGACCGAGAGAAAGCAATCGTGTATCTTGATCGTTTCTTTCAGTAAAGTCTTCGTGTCACGAAAGGAAAGCGCACGCAAGCTAGGGTCCAAAAAGACTTGATACTCATTTTCCGCCATGCGCTCAGGCTGGCGTGGCTTCACGAGAGGGATTGTAGCATCTTTCAAAGCCTGCAGTAGCTCGGGAGATATATTCGTGTCAGACTTGGCTACTCCATCGAAGACGTTGACTATTTTTGACTTGGTGAAACGATGCTTCCGCCACAAGAGCTCATCGATGACCCAGTCAATAGTCTTTCCACAAACGTGCGTAATATCTGACGGGTGAGGATTTTGGCTGGGAGCAAATATTTTCCCAGTCCTCCCGATCTGTGATATCATTGATCACTCGCATTATCTGGACTTCCTTCCAGATATGAGCCCGGCTAACATGAGCGTCAGCTTGAGGTTTTAAAGCCACGAAATCATAAGACTAAATTTCTCACCTGGCATACCCATTTTGAAGGTGATTCGGGTCGAGGCTGGTTGGATACATTTTAGTATTCCCTCGAGTGTTGGGCACAAAGTCGATGGGCAGCGAGATGCCAGGAAGCTGGCCCTTTTTCTGTTTTGGCATATTGGGCGGGGCTGAAGTCTTTCAGTGCAATCGATTTTTCTTGTAATCTTGGTAATCTTTGTCTCGATGATCTCCTTGAGGTATCTTGAGGCAATTTCGGAGGGTTCATCAAAGGTCTCGATATATACCACGGTGAAAGCTGTTGGGAGAGAGGTAAAGCAGAAGTAAAGACTGCTAGGGAAGGGTGAAACAAAAGCAAAGGCTGTTAGGAGAGAGCTGAAGCAAAAGCGAAGTAAGGTCTCGATACATACCAAGGTAGAAGCTGTTGGGAGAGAGGTAAAGTAAAAGTAATGGCTGTTAGGAGAAAGGAGTAGTAAAAGCAAAGTCGAGATAAATTCAGAGCTAAATAGTGAGATCCATGAAATAGTAAGTCAGTCATTGCAGGATTTCGTGGCTCCTTGGAGTGTGTAAATTTGCGTGGGCGCGAGATTTCTGCAACACCGGGATGAAGCTGGCGCGGGGACAAGTTCTGTTCTGGCAGATTTGAAGATCTTCCCTTAGTCTTTGTGGGTTATGTGCAGGACAATGAACTCACCTTAGCTACCTTGGCTTTACTATATATTTTTATCCAAATAAGAATTCTGTTGTTGTCTACAATTTTCATCTCGTCGGTGAGCCTATTGCTTATATCGACACGTCCGGATCGAGAAGTATAACGTGAAAGGTCAGGGAACTTTCTGATTGGTCGCCCGCCCCACCTGCCCAGCATCATCAGCATAACCCCCCTTTTCACCTCATGAATTATTTTTGTGTGGTAGTGATGGGAGGAACTGGATAGAAAATGTGATGGATGAAGGATATGATATGGATCTGGAGGGAAAGGTTCTCAGAGCAATAGCTAACATCAAGTACCAACATCACTCTCAAGGGACAAATGTGCAACAAAGGCCACAAAGCAGTGTGAGCTGACTGAGCTTCTGGCCTGAGGCCTCCACTGCGTTTTGGCAATTGAGGCGGGGCGTTTCATTACAGTACCTCATCTCACCTTTTGGTCCTTCTCCAGAAACGATGGTCGGTGTCGGTGGTCGCAGCAAGGGCTGTAAGACCTGTCGCAGGCGAAGAGTAAAATGCGGTGCGAGGATATATCCACTCAAACCCACGAGTGTTAGCCATCGCTAACCAACTCCAGATGAAGCTAAGCCCTCCTGTGAACGCTGCATCAAAGGCGGATTTCAGTGCGATGGCTATATTCAATATGGAGAGTTCAAAGATCTAACAACACAACTGACCAAGAAAAGTGCGCCAAAGCACAGTGCACCCAGTCCAGCAAGCAGCAGCACAGACAGCGCTGTCTCCCCGGGCTTCATCACCGAACTCCCGCTGCTCCCGCTGCTCCCGCTGCTCCCAAATCCAGCATGGGATGAGCAGACAATCTTCATCTCACACTTGGTGGACCGATTATTCACGTGGCATGAGAACCCATCATCACCCGAGTCCGCGAACTGGGTCTCTGGGCTTCTGCAGTCCACAGAGGAAGACGGAGCGTTGGCTTTTGCATCGACCCGTGCATTGGCCACAGGCTATTTTGCAAAGACGCATCGCCAATCGGATCTGATGCGGAAAGGCGCTGGATTTTACTCTCGTGCCTTGAGTGCCCTGCGATCACAGCTACAGGATGCCACCTTGGTCTTGAAAGACGATGTCCTAGTCGCGATTATCTGTATGGCGATTTATGAACTGGTCACATTTCATCAGCCGACCGGCTGGCTCCATCACTACAGAGGACTCGCGCACTTGGTAATTCTTCTTTGTTGTTCCTTTATGGGGTTACGACTAACGTGGAAGTAGGCATTCGTCAGAGGACCCAAACGTCACCAATCTGGGGTGGGATTTTCCCTGCTTCCAACATTGAGATCATGCATAGTAAGAGGCTCCATCCCATGATTTCCATCATACCTCTAATTTAAATTCTTACTATATCTAGTTAATTGGCTACCTTGTCGAAAGGAAACACTGCTTTCTAGAAACTACCGAGTGGAAGACTGTTCCTTGGGCAAAAGTCGGACTTGATGCCAAACTTCCCTTAGATAAATTACATGACATCATGTCCGATATTCCAGGCTACCTAGAAGATATCGATCTTCTCGGCAAATGGTCGGTGAATCTTCCTCACAAAGAAGAATTCCTAACAAAGCTCCGGGAGAGGCTCTTGGCCTCCCTCCAAGCACTATACTCTTGGCGCTGGGAATGGGAGAAAGACTTCCCAGCTTCAGCCTATTCGGTTTCGCCAAATGACCTTGATCCAGAAACATTCTTACCCCTTCCACCAAGTCCATTTGAGTCCGTTCTCTGGTTTGCTAACCCGTACCGGGCGAACGAGCTAATGACTTACAACGCTATCCGGGTGATGTTGACACGATTACTTGAATTGATCGGTGTAAATACCGATAATACGGATTCTGTCTATTTCAGCGACCCACTTCTTCCCATGGAGGGAACGAGACATGATGTTGCGGTCGAAATGTGTCGAATGGTGGACTACCACCTCCACTGTTTCCGCCGCAGCTCAGGGGCATTTTTAATCATTTTTCCGATAAACATTGCATATCTACATCTTGACGGCAATCGCGACGGAAGGGCGAAGTCATGGCTCGAAATTGTCATGGCCCTCGTTGCAGATATCCATGGATTCGAGATTGGGCGACGCGAAAACATGCCACGCCAGCTAGATAAGGTATTGAAATCTTTGAGAATTCAAGGAAATCAAAGTCGGGCGCGCTTCATCGATGAACATGTACTAACTATTAAATTATTCAATACAGTCTGCTTCTATATTAGTTCCTACAAATCACGAATCATGAACTTTCCCCATCGACTCGTCGGAGTCCCAGTCATCATCATCACTAGAAGCACATTCTGAATCGGGCATGATAACAACCCAGAGGATTTTGTTCACCTTCCTCCCATCTTTATGCAGTCGCTTCTGGCTCTTCTTATCTACCTTGCGACTCTTCCTACCACCTCGACACTGATCCCTCTCGGCTTCGCGCAAGTCCTTCTCCAGCTCCTTCCACTTCCTCCGAAGCTCTTTATGCGCCTTCTCATATCGTCGCGAAGTGGAATCAAGACTCTGGATGCGCTCACGAACCTGCTCCATCTCCTCTATGATATCTTCGACCTTTTCATCGACCCTATTTTGTTTCTGTTCCGCCTTGAAAGCTTTTCTCTCGTGCTTGTCAGACTTTCTCTCCGACTTGACTTGTTTCTTGTTCAACTTCTCCAACTGCTTCGACTCAGCCCGCTGCGCCGAATATGCCCCAACCTTTTGCATCCAGTTGTCCGGGGTAATGGGAGCATCCACATCATTAAATGACAATTTTGTGACCCGGTCACCCAGAACTTCCATCCTCCTCGAAATAGGATTCTGGTCAGCCTCGGCCTGGATATTTCCAAAAGTAGCCTGACTCTGCTGTCCCGCAAATACGGCGCCATTATTCGCCATGCCGATGTGGTTGAGCATCTTATCCGTCTTGCAAAGCTGGACATGAAGACCCTTTGGCTTGAAAATCGTTTCATTCGCCTTCTTCATAAATCGCTTGGTGCGGACAAATGATACTCCCGCGGCACCCAGTCCGGCGGCAAGACTCATCGCGCCACTAGCTATTTGTGTGCTGGCGAGGGGGACAAAACCGACAATATTTCCCACAGCTCCTACCGCTTGAAGCGCTGGGTTGGCGAGGAATGATTCATTGAGCGCGTCGATAAAGGTGAGGAGCTCATTTGAGGATAGACCATATTGTTGTTCTAGCACTGGGGCACGGACCCGAACAAATGGACTCATGTGGGAACCTCCGAAGACCTTTGTCACTTCTAACGTGCCCCAATATGTGAATAATTGCTAAGAACCAAAAGCCTATGAGGCGGGTGGACTTACGTGGGATTACGCATGGCTTGGGTCGTGGCGATATTTGCTGTTGGACCGCAAGCTGTGTATCTGAGCAATACTCCTGGCCGTTCGAGGGGCCAGGCTCGATATTCGAGATATAATTCTGCATCGCATCCTGTGGAGGGCCGTAAGATGCTAGAGAATTCCATTGTTGATCATGATGATTTGCTGGTTGGATATAATGTTGCTGGCGAGGTGTGTGATATTCTTGACGTTGAATACCTCGGCTCCGATGATCGGACACAAATCTCTCGTGCTGATTATGGGCTGTGCTCTGCATAATTCCCTCGTAAGGTGGTGGAGGGGAGGAGTAGGCCATAGGTTGCATCGTCGCAGGGTGATACTTCTCGGTGCTTTCACAGATTGCCATCGCAAGCAAGAGGATTTGTATCTTATAATTAAATAAACTAAAAATTTAATCGCGTTCCATCCCAAAACATACCGGCGGAAATCTCGATTCTTAAATGCTTCTCAAGCTTTTGTAAACCCGATTTCGAGATTCTCACCAATTGCTCTTTTGAGCGCATTCTGCGAGCGATCGACATGTATAATCACTGCAAATCCCCACATGTGCTGCGCCTCCAACTGGTCGAACCAAGTCTCCACTTCTCGCAGAATGCGCCAAATATGGTTAAGCGTGTCAATATGTCCATACCCCGAAGCTTGACTGTAAATTCCTCAGGGATTGTATGTAGTCAAAAATTGGATTTTTATCATTCCTGTTGCAAACTCCACTAACCACGCGTTGCACCAGCCCAATGGCTCTTGCAGCTCGCCGATTCAGCCTCATCGAGTAAAAGCGATTATTTTGGATTATTTTGCACCGCCCGATCCATCATTTGCTATACTTGCGTGTTAAATCATGAGCCCTTTCTTTTCTGGGCTCTCGCATATATAAATCATGACAAAATGGCAGCACATGCTGAATTTATTATTCAGATCATAATTTTTATTTCATGGTCAAAATGCATGTCTCTACCTTCGTTGCATCTTTGGCAGTTGCCTTCCCAACCCTCGCTTTGCCCACGACATCGCCTCCAATCAACCTCCAATCTACAGATGATGCAATTCCCGGTGAATCGGCTCTCTTCAACACCTACTCAGGCAAAGACACTCCTCTTGCAGCAGAGCATTTCAGGGTCATTGCAGCGACGAGCTCAGGCCCCGCCGGTCCCGACGACCTTCTCTTCCAAAACCTACTGAGCGCCGAATGGGCCATATATACCTTCTACCAACAAGCCGCTGAGGCATTCTCCTTCTCATCTTTTACAAAGCTTGGTCTGCCAAACTCCACTTATCAACGGATTCTTGAAATTCGCAACAATGAAGCTGGTCACCTTCGCATCTTCCAAGACCAAATATCCAACAACTCTATCAAGCCCGGTCCATGTAAATACCAATATGGTTTTGACAATGATCCTAAGACATGGCTAGCATTACAAGTTTACCTCGAAGTATCCAGCATGGCCTTCTTGACTGGGCTCGCCCGTCAAGCAAATCTCAATGTCTCAAAATCTGCGCTCATGGCAATCGGACAAGTGGAAACGCGTCATAATGTCTGGTCATTAATTGATATTTGGAATACCAGCCCGTTCTCCGGACCTTCCGATACAGTCTATCCCTATCCAAACCAGATCCTCGATTCTACAAATGCATTCATTATACCTGGAAGCTGTCCCGACGAGAATCCAATCTACCCCAGTCCTCGTCAGGATTTGCCCCAGTTGGCCTTTAGCAAGAACGGAACTACTGCGAGACCTGGGTCAGAGCTCCGTTTCGTCTTTGATGCTGAGAAGTCTGCTCCCAAGTTCGATCATGGGGAGGAGTACTACGCTGTCTTTTATCACGGCCTCAATACAGTTAGCGTGCCGTATGATTCGAAGAATAATGTCGTCAAAATTCCTTCTCAGTTTGATCCAGACTCGGGGATTATTATGGTCTCCATTGCCGATCAGCGTGATGCCCCGACCGAGGAGAGTGTTGTTGCTGGGCCATTGATTATCTTAGAGCAACCTGGGCGTTTGACTCTGAAAGAGCCTTCGGCTGTTTAACTGCTGCTTCCTATTTTTATTTCTCATTTAGTCCGACTACAAAGTGGAGATACTAGGTAGTAGTAGAGCTTCGACTCGGAAGTTCAATATATTTGACTGCAATTATTTCCGAGTTTTTTTCCCCGAAATACTAGTATTAGTACAACGTGATCTTTTGCCCTGCTTACTACCAGTAGTTAGTAGTACTTAGGAACTTGATACTCTAAGACTTCGGTATTATCACCTAGGCATCATCATCTGCCCAGGTGGGCAGGATGATATTGAAGCGTTTTCCAAGGTTGGGTAATCTAACTTGAATATGTATATACTTCCTCAGCCGCATTCCGATTTGGGCATCAGATCTGGGCTATTCTGGTCCGAACTACGCCTGGTAACCATGAAGAGCTTGAATAACCTGAGGATTCCCATAATTAGAACTACCATTCACCCAATCCTTTCAAGTTCTTAATATTCTACCAGTAATTTAGAAGGGTACATCTCTTATCTTTCCCCAATAATGAACCGTTATAGTAGCTCAATGCTTACCTCAGCCCGCGCTAACCAACAGCCAATCAGAGCCCGCAACGCCCACGCGATGATGCCACCAAAACAATCCCGGCCACTGCGACTCTGCCAGTTCACTTTCGATCTTGAAGACGACCAATTCTCCTCAAATATACTCTCCGGTGAGATCACACCCCGACCAGCCAGGTTCAGACAATGCAAATCGAGCTTCGACCAGCCTTCAGCCCCACCAACCACCTCCACATTCGTCTGAACAAACGCGACCTCGCGGAGGTGCGGCGGGGACAGCAGAGGCCACAGCGTGTCGGAAACCGCGCCCGAAGAAAAGATGTGCTAATCGAGGGTGCTTGCATAGTATTTCAGAAACCTCCCCACCAGCTCTACATACACAATGGCTGTCGACGGCACTACTCCTTCGTCGGTATGTTCTCCCCGTTACACCGCATTCCACGACTAGTATACCCCAAGGCGGTTGAAGGACGAAGCAAAGCAGCAGCACCAGCAGAAGTCCGCCGAAAGCAATGGCAAAAAATCCGCTAACATCGATTCATCCCAGCCCCTCCCAATCCCGGAATTGACAAAGATCACCACCGAGGTATGTCATGTCGCAGCACCTTCGCTCTCGAGTGAAAGATATCCGAAACATCCTAAACTCACAACAAGTTCTTCAACCACCGTCTAGGCCTGCGATTCCGCCCTTAAGGAAACAACCGAATACCAGCACGAGAAAGTCAGCGAGTGGAACTCCTCCATCATTGTGAGCCCGTCTAAACCCAACCCAGAACAGTCCTATCCATACTCAAAAGTTGCACCCCAAACCAACAAGAAACTAACTAGTGCAATTCACATTAATGCAGAACACCATCCTGAAAGCCCTTATCTCCGCCACCGCCCCCGCCGACTCCGAACCTAAGACCCCGGCCCCCTACCGCTTCACTGTGAACAGCACGATCGTGCAGCAGGGACTCATCGACAAGACCGCCGCCGCGGACGGAACACAGACCAATGCCGGCAAGCGCGGGATGCATTCTGCCTCCGGTGCCTTCTGGGATGTCAAGCGTGACGGCATGTGGACGTTCAAGTACCCCGGTGCTGAGGAGCGGGGGCTTGATGTTGTTGTTAGTGTTACCTGGTTTGCTATGAACTGAGTAAGATTAGCTACGACAGGTCAGACCAGATTAGACCAGACCTAGTATGCGAAGCTGGTGGGGGTGGGATGCGGCGCATGTGTGGGTTTGAGTGTCCCGACTGTCCTTGAAGAAGTAGGAATGGATGGGTGGATGAGGGTATACCCTTGAGCGTGAAACTGAAGCTGGAGAGGTAAAATAGAGCGGACGAGAAGAGAGAAGAAGAGGAGAGGCCCTCTTTTGAGAGTGGCTGGGAATGCTACGTCTCAACCTAAGCTCTGCTTTCTGTGTTTATTATTTCTTAATCGGCAGACATTGTTATTGATTTATGGATTTACCCTGTCCCTTTCTATCTTTCTTTTCCTCTTCCCTTATATTTTCAAGTCTGTGACCTGTCTTGTCCCTATTTTCGACGGGTTGAAGAATGTGCTGTCTTCGACCTAGGAACTATGCTAGCAGTCCCATACTGACTCGATTGATACACCAGATCTTTCAATAGGTACGTCAGTCCATACTAGTAGTGCTCCTCTCCCAAGGCAACCCTTTTCTTCGCTTGAACAGACTCCCTGTGCTCATGAAGAGCAAAAAACATCGTGAGGATGATGCCAAACGCAGCAAGTCCGACGCCTAAATACCAGGCTCCTCGATAGCCCCTCAATAGATCTGTTCCGTTCTTGTTGAGATTCGTCTCGACTATTGCACCAAATCCGAGACCCAAAGAGATTGCATAATTCATAATGGTTGCAACCAAGCTGGCTGAGACCTGCAATCACAATGTCAGTTACTTTCACCTTTTCAAAGCTGATCATCAAACAGCATCGAGAGATTTAGCTCGAAGATATTTCGGAAGGTTTTGAGCCGGGAATGGACCTACACCCTGATGTTCTTGAGGCATCGCATTTGAAAGTAGAATATTAGAAGCTGGAAAAGACATTTCCCTGGTCACAGTCAGTCAGTACGAATACCAATACGAAATATAGTCATGAAGTAACTCACATGCCCCAAGGCATCACTAATATCGATACAAACAGCTGCGCCCAGTAGCTCTGCTTGATAGGCATGGTGGCATAGAGAATATCGGCTGTGCAAAAGGCCGCTGCAGAGATCATCATGACCACACTCGCAGGCAATTTCTGAAGGATCAATCCTGTTGTGAAGGCAGCAACAAATCCGCTGATAGCTGCAGGTGAAAACTGCAGACATCCAAATAGAGGTGAGATGCCTCGAAAGTTTTGAACAAACTCCCAGCCATAGAATACCCAGACTCCAAAGGCTGCCCATCCACATGCCAATGTGGCCAGGACGAAGCAAATGTCTGGCGTGATGGCTGAAAATGGAATTAAGGGGAAAGTCGCCTTTCGCTCAATATATCCAAATAGACCAAAGAATACCAACGAAGCGATCAGGAGGATATAGATGTATGGACTTTGCCATTGCGCTCCGGGGGCCAGGTTTAAGGCAAAGTTCAAAAGGACGAGGCCGCAAATCCCTGTGACGCATCCAACGATATCCATTCTCGCCCATAAACCGTGCGTTGTGTCCTTTGGCGGTGTTGGCGTCCGTGGCACCAAGTATATGGCAACAACGCCACAGATCGCTTCCAGAATGGCCAGAAACCAGAAACCCCAAGACCACGATTGATATCTGGCGGCGAGAGCGGAAACCAGACCTCCAAATATGAATCCACTGGGCGCCGTAGACCCGAAGGCGCTGAATACCATTTCCTTGCGCCTCCCTGGCCCATATGATCTTGCCAGAATGGCCATTCCATTGGGAAGTAGAAAGGCAGGGCCAATGCCCTGAAGAACCCGACAGCAACAAAAGAATACAGGCCCACTTGATTCCGCGAACGCAGAAATCAGTGTCCAGATCGCAAGCCAGAAAAATCCAGCGGTGAAGAGGAGTTTATGGCCGTACAGGTCGCCCAAACGACCGGCACCTAGGATGAATGTTCCCGCTGTCAGAGAGTAGGCTGCTAGAAACCACGAAAGTTGACTCATGTTGTTGCCGATACCGAATGATTCTCCAAGTACAGGGAGAATTGATACCACCTGGCCAAGACCAGCTTGGCTCAGAAGTTGGGCCATGCAGACCACGACGATGAACGCAATCTCGCCAGATAGTGACTGAGGACGTTTGACGTCCAGGTCCTCATGGGATCCAGTGAGTGTGGACGAATCGTCGTGCTCTTCGTCAACGCCGTGCACCTCATTGTACATCACAATGTTGCGTGGCATGATGGCGTTGGGGCTTATGTTTGCGTTTTCTAGAGACTGTTGCTATAATATCTTTTGCCTGGGTTCTCGACTTGTGCTGATTGTTTACACAACAACTTGAACATACAATGATAACTCGAGATACAATAGTGGATTGTGATTGTAATATCTGACTCAACTGATGGACAATGCGAGGCTACACTCCAATGCACTGTGCAACCGGTTCTACCCTTGGCTGACTGAACAGTCACTCCGCTTAAATTCTGTCCTTTCCTGCACTCTATCGTCTCGATCCGAAGCCGTCACGACGAAGCAAGGCCAGCCCACACTAGCACGTCAGTAGCCTTGGAGAAACCCGATCGGTCTCAACTTGAGTACTTTTGCAAATAACCACCAACGGTGTTGGGAAATTTCGACAGAGACCTCTCCGGTTCAGTTCGGATTTCGGCTATAGGAGATCTACAGGGTCCCATATCAAAAGTACGTTTGAGGCTTCGGTAATTCGGTCATCTTATCGTGTCAATTCCGAGACTTGTTATCATATCCGAAGCACTTGCCTGATAAGGCGCAACCTGCAGATCGTATCGTCATCCCAACCCACTAGTTGATTTCAATGTGTAGGGTCTCTTCAGCTCACCGGCCCGGCATCTTGAATGGCAAGGCGTTCGAACGGTCTCACGCTTCCATCGAAAAAATGGGAAGAATGGAAGAAAATACAGCTTTAGGGACTTATGCAAGGTGCCTGATTTCAACTATGGATGGCTGAGGCTTGATCTCTTGCCGTTTTGGTCCATTTGATTGTGCTTGTGAATCAAGAAATTCTACCACCTTATCTCGAGAGAAAATTTGTTTATCATAGAAAATTCACATATGCTCATAGTTTCTGCTATCTAGGATGTCATATCTGCCGAATAAACTAACCCCAAAAACCCTCTGCGTTCCTAAATTCGCCCTACCCCTAACATGTGATCCAACACTTCTGGACCCCCGTTACTGTCAAACACTCCTGCCTCAAGGAAGCTGTTTACCGATGGAATTGATGTACGGTCGGCTGACAAGTAGCACTCGTGCTCCATCAGGATCTCTAACAGTAGCATATGTCGCCAGAGGCTCCGAGCCAAACCTAAATGTTGCGATGTGAGGTTTCCCTCCCAGACCCAACCTTTCCAAACGATCCAAAGTGGCATTGATCTTGTTGCCCATCCAGAAAGATGTCAACAACAAACCCGTATTTGGAGGATCTGAATCGACCGTAGGAATTTTCTTGGAATCTGGAAACTCCACGAGGTAGATAACGCCATCGGTTCCGTTGTAAACAGATGTCGTATCGCCGAGAAAGTAACCGGGGAGAACAGATGTTTTAGTTCCAAAGAGAGTCGTCAGATCCCCTTGAAACGTGTAGTTTTTTATGATGTTGAGCCCCAGTCCATCGACATAGAAGTTCAGACTATTCGATAAGGAACTGGCCGAAACTACAGTATGGTGAACTGCATACTGTGGCACAATTAGATCACCCCAAGATAGATATTGGATCGGAATGCCCTCCCAAGACTCACATGAGGAGTATCAACCTCTTGAGAGATAGTTGTTTGCGCCGGAGGTGAAGCACGAGCTAATCCTGCTGACAGAAGCAGGAGAAAGTGTAAGACCGCAAATCGAGCCATTTTGAAAGAAGCAATCTTGATCCCCATCATGATGTCGCGAGATTGGTCACCGGGGAATTCCCAGAAAGACGACGACCGAAATATATGTGTATTTTGCTTGTTAAAATCAGCCAATCGCCGGCGAAAATGATGTAATGCAGAGAGAGAGTTATCGGTTGTCGTTTATGCCTCGGATAAATGATACCCACCTTTGGAAGGCAGCCCCGGAATAAGTGTTTAGACTCATCACGAGAAACCTGAACATGAATTGCGTGAGTCGCCGACCAACAGAAAAGTGAATCGATGGATCCTATTCGCTGATCAGTTTCACTGACGTGGCAGCATCTCCCCGGAGCGCAAAGCAGCGCAGATGTACCTAGCCGTAGACGGATTATAAATTGTATTTCGAGATTGCAGTGAGCTACATCTCTTAAGCTGGAGTATTTCCTTCCTTCTGCCATATTTTGCAGACACGACACTACGATTCTGCGGTCTTACAGCTCTATTACGAATCCTTTCGTCGGAAATATGATTTTATCTTCGAGTATAGTGCCTCCTGGAGGCCTGGTACTAGTCACTGGCAGCACAGGTTTCATTGGCTCCTACATTGCAAATGGGCTGCTTGAGCTTGGCTACCGAGTGCGCGGAACTGTACGCTCGAGTGAAAAGGCGGCCTGGGTGACGCAAGCCCTGATAAAACGCAACCCCTCTGCAAATTTCGAGGCTGTCATTGTACCAGATCAGAATGCCCCCGGTGTCTGGGACGCAGTTCTCAAGGATGTCGATGGCATCGCCCATGTCGCAGGAGATGTGAGCTTTGGACCTGACCCGACCAAAGTCATTACACCAAGTGTAGAAGCTCTTCGGAGACTTCTTGAGGCTGCCAGCAAGGAGCGTTCAGTCAAGCGTTTCGTATTCACCAGCAGTGATCAAGCAGCAAGCAATCGTTCGACAACTCAAGAAATCCCAATCAACGAGAACACGTGGAACGAAGAAGCTATCGAAGCAGCGTGGAAACCACCCCCTTACGAGGCGGAACGTGGGTGGGACGTTTATTCTGCTCTCAAAGCGCAAGTCGAGCAGGAAATGTGGAGATTCAGCCAGGAGGAGAATCCAAGCTTCGTGGTCAATTCTGTTTTACCAACATACACAATAGGGGCCATCTTCGACGAGCAACAGGCAGGTAGCACGGCGAAATGGCTGCTAGACTTCTACAAAGATCCCTCAAAGGATGGCTTTATGAGGGGTTTCGGAGCCTCGTATTTTGGTTATGTCGAGGATGTGGCGCTTTTACACATTGGTGCGCTGACTCAAGAGGAGGTGAAGGACAAGCGCTTGTTGGCATTTGCGGGCCGTTTCAATTTTAATAGTTGGCTCGATGTTTTCCGCAAACAAGACCCCGGCAAGCCTTGGCCTGGAAATGATCCTACCCAAGGTCTGGATACAAGACGAGTGAATGATGAGACCGAACTGGATATACTAAGGCGATTTGGGAAGAATGGCTGGAAAAGCTTTGAGAACAGTGTCTTGAAGGTATTGGAAAGTCCTTGATATCTTGAACAACAATACATTTGGGTTATGTGGTATGCATAGTGCAGATCTATTTAGAAATTGAGTTGTGTTTCACGCTTCTAACACACTGTACTTGGTCTCAAAAACATCGAAACTGCAGTGTCTATTCCTGAAGATGTGGGTAACCGCTCATGAAATCTCCTTGATCAGATCCAAGGCTATCCTGTGTTTTGGTGCTTACTATTAACGTGTTTCCTAAACGAGCCTCCAATTCTAGCGAGCCGCTCCCCCAAATGCCATAGTTAAGGGGCTAAATTACAACTTAATATCTCAACCCTTGCTTCTTAATAGCGTGGTGCATAAGATAGTATATTCCAATTTATAATAGGTCTTTTATGTTCAACTCTGGAGATATTCTTAATTTTAAAATATTATCTCCTAATATGCTGTACTATTTATTATCCACGGGGCAGAAATTCTCCGTAAGTTGTAGTATCACATGTAAATTATGATTTGAATCGCCTCGGGAAAACATTTTCTTATGACGCTCAAAAGTTAACGCCATGCTCAAATTAAAATTGAATAAAAATGTTGTTGTGGAGATAATCTTTATATTTTAACTATTGTGTTTGGGGATGGCGGCTTGCTAGGAGTGGCCGCTCATTTATGAAACACGTTATCATACCATCTAAAAAACGATGGCAAATTTCCTACCCGATCATCTAACTACCACCGTTCATCTTGGCTTGTGGAAAGTTGATTGAGTTCTTGACAAACGGTACACGCAGTCCACTCTTGACACTCAAGACCTGAGCTTTCTCCCAATCCCAAACTTTACCAACGGTGAATGGATCACGTTGAATGAGATTTAAAGCTTCCTTCTTGTCATAAACTTGTAGCAGAACCCAGCTACCACGCTCTATATTCTCTTCATGATCGTCGTACATAGGGCCTTGTTCGCAACGCGTTAGCAATCATTACCTTCCACACTTCCACATTTTGTATTACCTCCGGCAAGCCAGTATTCTGATTCTTGTTCAACAAAACGTTCGTGAGGGCTAGGGGGCTTTAGAACCATTTCATATTCGTGAATTTGACCAGGACTTACTCGGTCCAGGACTCTCGGTTCTTGAGACCATCAGGGCCATCTGGTAAGATAAACAGGAACTCGTGCTTTTCAGTCATTTTTGTGCTTCCAAGTGGTGAATTAGGTGAATAATTGAGGAATTCGCCAAAGCTGATAAGTGATATCTCCCGCTTATCAAGTCACGGTGGTCGCTGATAATCAAGCTATTGAGTCTCACGTGGAATCACTTTTCCCGACTGGGACGCTCGGCTCTAAACATGAGGGAGATATCCGATTCGGTGAAACTTTTGACCACGGAAACACCACGGAAATCTCACGGCATCATGAAATCAATCTGCGTAAGCGGCGACAACCAGATCTACGGATGACACGCTACCGGACCCTTGAATAGTTCCGAGCAGTGTGGCGCTTTCAGTTTAGCAATGCCAAGGTCGGTACGAACTAGTACTTGATATGAACACCGGAAAGCAGGATACGATCGTGTTGCATCATTTTGCTCCAATAACATATCTGTTGGAATGTGTCCGAAGGGTGCGTCTTTGGGTCACATCAAAGGCTGCATTGCAGATCATGTCGTTTTCAAGACTTCGCACCGATTCAAAAGCAAATTGCTGACGTGGCCCCCTTTTCCTACAAATTTTTTCGATGCGGTCTCCCGAGGTCATAAAGTCGTGCTGCGAAATGCGCGAGGGGTGGTATGTAATCTCGGAAACAGCTAGTTGACGTGTCCTAAAAACCGGCTCAGTCCCGTTTTGTTCCAAGGCTCGGGCCGGTCGGAGATCGTGTTGTCAATTCTTAGCGGGTGATCCATCCGTTTTCGTAGCGATCATCACAATATTCAATCGCATTCCTCATCGAGACAAATTTTCGTCGGTGCTCGTCTGCAATTTTCGTAAACAAGAGATTATCGTCCAAGTGTATGTGCTGTTAATGTCTCTTCAAGTGCCAAACAATGCAGTTTCAATATTACTCCGTACGGCGCCAGAGACAAGTTTCCGTTGGCATTCCTCGGGCCGGGACGCGACGCGACATGGCTTGACTCTTTTCAACCCTCCTCCCCCCGCTCTCTCTCCCGAAGCATGGCACGGAAGACCTCTTACTTTAATGGATATTCGCCTACGAGCCGGAATTGACATTGCTACCAGTACGTTGCAAAGAAGTCTTCGGAAATCAGAATCGGGCCATTGGCGCAATGGAAAAAGACCTAAATTGAATCAGACATAGTCCAACCTACGATATGAATGGGCCATCATCGACGAAGATTGGTCTTACGAGTTTTAAGGTTATTTGGCGATTCATGTTCAATCTAACTCAGTAAATGAAATCAATGTTTTTCGGTCTTCTTCAGGGCTGTCTCAATAATCATGGTGAAAAATGGAAGAAGAAATAAGTGGTTTCATGTAGAAAAGGAAGGAATTCTCTTATATAATTAGGGTGCGGGCAGGAAAATAATGGGATTAAAGTCATGAAAGGGCTCGCAATGCTCGCCGGATTTGAATTTTATTGAAAACGCCTGGGCATCAAAGAATGCATATATAAGGCGGCGTTTGAGGGTTCGTGGGAGGACCTAGAAAATGTTCATTTTGTCAAGTTGATTAGCTTCATGGATTCGCGAGTAAATGCACTTTTGAAGGCTAAAGGCTAGTATACTAGATATTAGCGCTAATCCTAAATTGAAAATAAAGGCCAATTGATTTTTATTGCATTTTGAATGAATTAGACCCACAATTCAAAGATTGGCCGAGCAATCAGGTTTTAGTTGTTAGGACCCTGGGCTAGTGGGTGGGTTACATAAGGGAGTCGGGGGCGGGTCAACGGAGACTTTTGACTTAATGCTGCAGACTTGTTATCGCTCCGGAAATGGACCCTGACAAATCGACATGCGGACAGCATCAAAGAGACCGCATTGCGCTTTTACGAGTAGACAAGAGACAAGATGGCTTGGCGACGCCCTCCTCTTTGACTTACAAAAATTCAAATTATCCCTATCTTTTCCGCAAACTTGAACCTCTTCGCCCGTCTCTACAGTCAAGTAGGATTCAATTCTATTCAAAATGACTACCTCATCTCGAGAACTGCAGGAAAATGAATCACATCATCCCGATATTCTACTTTCAAAACACGGCGATGGTAAGTATTTCTCAAAGATATCCTGGAAAAGCTGGAGGACTTTTCGACGCGTTGACTAACTCCTACAGATTCAGGTATAGGCTCTACAGAGAATGCGAAAGACGAATACGTTTACATTGGCGATGGCTACAACTTGATTCGACGCATCATCTTCATCATGACGGTGTGCTCATCCATGTTCACCAATCAGTTGGGTCTATGCAACAGCCTCACGACGCTCGAAATAATCGGAGAGTCCTTTAGTGTCACTGATCCTGGTAAACTATCGTGGACAATCTCGGGCTACGGATTGACTCTAGGCACATTTGTCTTGATCGGAGGACGTTTGGGTGACGAGTTTGGGAACAAGGCAATCTTTATCATTGGTATGGGCTGGCTTGCTTTGACCAGCATGATGGCAGGAGCCTCTGTCTACTCCAGTTACCCCGTCTACATTCTTGCTCGTGTCCTGCAGGGCCTTGGTCCCGCTTTAACTGTGCCGAATGCACTCGCCATAATGGGGAAATGCTTCTCCGAGGGGCCTAGGAACATGGGGTTTGCATGGTTTGCTGCATCAGCCCCAGTCGGTGCAATGGCGGGTCTCCTCTTTGGGCCGCTCTTCGCCATGGCGTGGTGGCCATGGATCTACTGGAGTCAGGCTTTAGGGGTTGCCTTTCTCTTTGCCATCGCTATCGTTGCAATCCCAAACATGCCTGTCGAGGGTGAACAAAACAAGCGGCGAACGCTTCGCGAAACTTTGGACCGCCTTGATCTCCCGGGAGGTGCAAGTGGCGTGATAGCTCTGGTTCTGTTCAACTTCGCCTGGAATCAGAGCCTGGTTACTACGTGGCACGAGCCTTACGTCTACGTATGCCTGATTCTCAGTCTCCTGTTCCTGGCGGCCTTCTTCTACATTGAACTTCGCCTTGCCCGCTATCCAGTCCTACCGGTCGCAGTTCTCACTTCTGACATCGCCTTTGTCTTTGGTTGTACAGCAGCGGGCTGGTCCACATTTGGTATCTGGGTAAGTAATGATATTTGACTCGAGATCATGTCAATCTAACGGTGTGTCTAGCTTTTCTACGTCATCCGAATATCCCTCAATATCGGCGGCCAAACTCCAATTCAGCTGGCTGCATGGCTTTCTCCCATCCTCATCACCGGCATAGGAACAGCATTGATTGTTGGAAAAATAATCAACAAGGTTCCAGCCTCCTTCATCATGTTGTTTGCAATGCTTTGTTACTTCATCACTTCCCTTCTCATGGCCTTGCGACCCGTACACTCGACGTACTGGACCTACTTCTTTTTCGCCACCATCATTGCCACCTTTGCGATGGATTCATCTTTGCCTGCTGCCACAATCATTTTCTCGAACGCAGTGCCTCGACAGTACCAGGGTATGGGGTCCAGTGTGATCATGACAATTGTTGTCTACAGTATATCGCTGGGACTTGGTTTCGCTGGTACCATTGAACTTCAGATCAACAATGGCGGAAAAACCGCGGCAGACTTGCTTCACGGTTACCGGGGTACTCTCTGGTTCTCTGTCGGGTTGACAGCATTTGGCACTATTCTCGCCCTTACCTTTCTACTCAAAGATCATCGAAGAAGAAAGTTGGCCAATAATGAGAAGGAAGAGGAACAGACTGATTCAACAGACGCTTGAATTTAAGCAGTTGATCACTCATCAGCCATGAGTTTTACGTTGCGAATGGAACTTGCAAGCTATTGCGAAGAAGCTACGAAAGCAGAGGTGGAGCTTCGACCAGGTGAGAGCTAAAGATTCCAAAATGACCAGGTGGAATTAGAGGAATTTAGTTGCAAAATAGGCTTATGCAACGAAAATTTAGACTGCAGTACTTGTTAAAACATGGTAGTCAGATTCTGCAAAGATTTCCGGCCCCATCTCCCCTTGAAATGCTCAGTGCAACGTAATAACAAGGTATTCTTTGTCAGAGATATCCTGAACTGTGGCCTTTGGTCTGTCATCCGTCATTCGAGGCCTGTAACCTATTGTCTATCGTTTATGGCGTGACCTCTTCTATTCTGTCGTGTGTCGTCTATCACCCATCAGCTAAACTCCGACATATAGTCTAACCCTTCCGATCCCATCCCATCAAGGTTTCCCGGACTTTTGAGCGAGCTGCGTGAGTTTGAGAGCATCGGCAAGCGGCAATTCGTTGTCCAAGCTCAAACTTCCGAAAATTCCACAGCACATACTTAGGTATGGCAAGCTTTTCTTGGAACCGGTACTCAAGATATCCAAGAAAGTCACACAGATCGACACTGCGATTAGATTGAGAAGCTTGCTAGAGATGCAAGATTAGCCAACTGATCCTCCTTGTATTATATGCACTTTCCTCACCCGTCCAGTATGTCACAGCTTGAGATTCGGGCTGCGATGGCTAACACAGCTTGGGCTGATTTTACGCAAAGCTCCATGCTCGTCTTGCGATAGTGTTCCGAGATTAGTCCTTTGGATTTGCCTCCTGTCCACGGAAAGAAAATGATAAATATGGCCTCGTGATACGTGTGAACCATGGTCAATGTCAAATGGCGCGTCCTCTGGTCGTCAAGGGTGAGATACCCTGTTTCGTGTCGATGAATATTCTGCAGATGCAGTGGAAGACCTGATCGCCAATTTTCGAGGCCCTTGTGTGCCTGCATCAGATTTCGTTCTCGCTCGTCCAAATTTTGGCAAAGAGCCCTTTGGCTGTAGAGCGTATTGACCGCTGAGCTGAGAGCGTTGGCATATTGACATTGGATGCGCAGCCAATCTGTGTCCTTGGCGACTTCGGGTAGCGCATAGTCAGTCCAGTCGCGGGTGAGGATCTGTTTCAGACTGTTGTCAGAGGAATCGGAAAGGCAAAAGTGGCACACCCCGAACTTACAGGTGGCATTCCATCGCGTATGGAATGGACGACTTCGATCGAGTAGAGGTACCACAGACATCTCCTTGCAAGATACTCTTTCTCTTTTGTCATGGTCATGTATACCGAATCACGATTCATAAATCTTCGGGTTCGAGCACAGCTGACTGCGTATGACAAGAGTTCAGTATAAACCTTGCGATCGATTTGCTCAGAAATTGTCGTCTGGAGGTTGGTTAGCTGTTGAAATTAGAAATTTAGAACATTGACCGTACCATTGCTAGAATTGTCTGATCAGTCAACATGTGGCCAAATTCACGTTAGGAAGCCCTCACTTACCTGCATCTTCAGGAGTGTGTCGGGCGATCGCTGCACGACATCGCGAGAGCTTAATGCCATTCTTATTCGAGCGATCGCCTTCCTGCTCACATCAGAGCCTGCAGACGACGGGGACCTTGCGGCCAGGGCGTGAAAACCAAAGGCCATAACAGAATCAATGAGCGGCTTCACTGCTAAGCCCTCAAAGGATGGCGACTCCCTTGCTTGTTGGACATAATTTTCGAAATATGATCTCGTCAAAAAGGTGGAAATGCTAGCATCATTTAGTCTTATCGCAGTGGATGATACGGGGGTGCGACGTACCCGAGAGGTTCTTCGAAACAAGCTGCTCAAGTTAGCTTTTGACGAGAAGGTGAACCATTTAGCGCGAACAGGGCACGTACCAGACTTGCACTTTTCAGTCAACGCTGTGTCGTTCCAATACCAGCGTGAATGGGTGCAGTCGTATTCCTCACCGTCGACACCAAATGGCATCTGAGACTGAGCGTCGGAGAGTCGTCTGAAAATTCCATCCACTTCGTCCTGTTCACTCCTGCTTAGATTCCCGAGACGCCGGCGCTCTGGCGAGAAAATTGCTGTCAAAGAGAAGTCGATTCTTGGGGTATGGTCTGAACTTCCACATCATTAGCAGCTTTCTTCGTATTAGAGTAACATGTACCGTCCCTGGAAGATTCCCAATTGCAATCTACAAAGACTGTGTCAGCTCATCAGGTTTCCATACGGTCAATTGCTGGAAATTTGCAATGAACTGCCTGATCAAAGCTTACCTTTGAACTGACTTCTTCCCATAACTTCTCATCATATCTGTCCCTCGTTGGTCCAGTCAGAGGCGGCAAATTCAGTTCGAATTGTGAGGTCGAAGTCAGGTTTGCTGATCTATCCGTGGTTTGTTCGATCGGATACGGCATGTCAAAATTGGCTTCCGAATAGGTGTTTTTCGAGGGCGACCAAGGTAGCATTCCCAAACCGTTCATGTTGCTCATGTCGACAGACAAGGGTGCTCCTAGATTGTCACTGCCAATCCAGTCCATAGATGTAGCCGAGAAATCGTCGTGAGCATACCTATTAAACATCATCTCTTGGAGACTGGTACCTGCATTTCCAGAAACAAGGTTGGCTGCTCCAAGTCCTGCGGCTGTTGATTCTGGCAGTATCTGTATGTCATTCGGCGAGGGAACGTGTGAAACGGCTCCAGATCCATCGCTTTCCCCGTGCCACGGCTCTACTAAAATGTCCTCGGTTGTAGACCCTGTCGGAGGCTTGTTGGTCTGCTGCTTCTTCGAGAGCTGGTACTCGCACTCCAAATCATGCAGCTAATGAGGCGTATTAGCCGATGCTAACGTGCTTGAAAGATTTTTGTTCTCACGTTACAATATCTACATGGTGTCGCACCATCGCCTGTGTCATACCAAAAGTCAACAAAATCACATCGACTATCGAGGTGGAGCTACGCACAGCGGACTTTCTTCGACTTGCACATCTCACATGCACCTCTGCGCCGTGACATCCATTTCTTTTTCCTCGCAGAAGGAGAGACTTCAACTCGGTCACGGTCTGCTTGCATCGTTGTACAAGATGTGGTGGGCAAATGAGCAGTTGAATATACCTTGGTTGTCCTGTGTGTTGGGACCGGCCCACGTTATTGGAGTCATCGAATAAACCCCAGGCCACCGGCGGAGGTTTTTTCAACAATGTTTTCCGCCATCAGCTTTGCCACGCTGACAAGATGTGCTGGTCTGAATCCTGCTGTCGCAACATGCATGACTTCCCTGCAGCTGAAGATACTGCCCGTGCAGTGCTAGTGCTTACCAGGCTGGTGGGGCCGGCCGGTTACACCGGCGCGCCGGGGCTTCAGTAGTACCCGTGGCTTGGCCTAAATAGGCAGTGCATCCACTATAACCCAGCGGGCCGCGCCGGTAAGACAGCCCGGTGGATTAGGGTGGAGGCACTTGCCTGTTTAGGCCAAGCCACAGGGACTCACGCTTGATTGTATCTTCGGGACTTTAACGTCATTCACCAGATCCTTGATGCGATCTACAATTCGGAGCCTTGTGTCCGCTTTCCAAGCTTCCTCGGACTTGTACATATCGCGTAATGCCAGAGCTCCCTCGTCAGAGGCGGTATTTCGCTTATACAGACTGTCGCCGATGCGTGTGTGGCTTTCTCAATAAGTTCTTGCAAGGCGTTGTCCTCTCCTAATGGGTAAATGGGTGCTTATCGTAGCTGTCATTTTAGGCTGTTCAAAAATTGTGGTTTAATTTGATCGTCAGTCCGACCGGCGGTTGACGAAAGATTTTTCAAAATAATGGCGTAGTATTAGTCTCATGCACGTGGGCGTAGCCTCACTGTTTTTTGGTAGGTGTAAATCTTCTGAGACTTTTTGTTTGGGTCTAGGCCTCCGCGGGTTTGTGCAGCCAGTTGCTCGTAATCGCTGATGATTGCTGTGTTCCTATCTTTTACGGTACCTTTGTTACTGATCGACAAAGGGTCCCCAGAAGGATTCTTGAAGTGGAATCGATAAAGAAATGATCGCTCGGGCGCGGTTTCCTTGCCATTTTATTTACTAAGGATTAGACATTGACTGTACTATATACATATTACCGATTAATCTAATTAACTCAGAGGGATCTCCGCTGAACGCGTGTCTGATGATTCATTGCACTTGCTTATCCGTAATATGGCCTCTGACCCAGACCAGAGTTCGTCCTCAGCGAAGTGATGCTAAGTATGCTGCTCGTGCTCCAGTATCGGTGAAAAAGGAGAAGATTGGGGCTTTTTAGGACATGGTATACCGCAAGGGAAGTTTTCGCGGTTCTGCAATACTCATCGTAGGGACGTTAAAGGGCCGGTGATTATCATAGACTCCAGAAGTTTGGGAAGATATGTGATTGTCACAGACGTATGAGAGAGTATCTGATGCAGAAAAGGCTTCGCGTTGAAGTTGTTGTCTTGCTTCGGCCTCAAGTATTCTACCAGGAGAAATGGAACCCGGAGACTGCGGTCAAAACGGTCAATGTACGGTAATACTCTCTTGAATTATTAACTACGGTTTCTCTTCGTGATGAAGGACGGGTACATGGGCGGTCAAGAACGCTAAAGCTGTCTTGCCAGGACCTTTTGATGACACTTATTTGGTGAATATGATAAAGGAATATCCAGATCACCATTAAGACAATTCGTTCAAGACATCCAACGAGCCATCATCTCGTGAGCAACATCCAAGGTAAGTCAATAATAAGTTGATATACCATAACCATAGGACTCATGCCTTGCTCTCCCAGATCCTGGATCGGAGGTTTGAATGTCTGAACAACCGGCGTCAAAGTCGCTCCTGTCACAATTCCTCCACCCGGTATCACAATCCCACCTCTATATACCACAGCGTCAGACCCGTGAACTGGAAGAGGCATGTCTGCATAGTTGATCCAAGTATTTTTGGCGGCGTCATAAGCCTGCATCTCAGGGAAAACGGCAGTGGGAGTACTGCGGTCCCCTTCTCCACCTGCCGTGAACATGTGAGAACCGATAGAAGCAGAAGCGACTCCTCCACGTGCAATGGGCATGGGTTCATATGCTGTCGACCATTGGTGAGAGGTGAGGTTGAATCCAAACACTGTGGAGACTACATTTTTGTTCCCGAACGCTCGTCCCCCCAAGACATACAGCATATCCTGATATATGCCTTTGCCAGCGTGATCACGCGGAGCAGGTAGGTCCGGCAGAATTGCCCACTCTTGGGTTCTCACGTTGTACGACGTGAATCGAGACACTGTTCCTTCCTGATCATAGGTAATGTTTGTGTATGCAAGTCCTCCCGGGAGGTAGATTGTGTCGTCGACAACCAAAGTTGCTGCACTGCCAATTTCTCGTCCTCCGGGCATGCTAGGCAGTACGGACCACTTGTCAGTGGTAGGATCATAGACAGCTGACCTGCCTGTCGCATTCCAATATGTTTCATCGAGTGCTTCCAACCCGCCAAGACAGTAGATCTTGTCATCGACGACGGCGACATTAGCATGGTTCAGAGCCGCAGGCATGGAAGCCGTCTCTGTCCAAGTGCCGGTTATCATGTTGTATTTCTGGACGATATTGGTGGTAGCATATTCCTTGCCATTCCACGGTAGAATGCCACCAAGCACGTAGATATCGTCGCCAACTAGCACCGCTGCGTGCTCTTGGCGAGGATATTCTAAGCCATCCCGCGTGATGTTGGGCAGTGTTGACCATTTACCAGAGAGAGGCGTGTCGTATGTTGGAAGACCCTCACAGCAAGAAGCCAGAAGCAAAAGCGCTGTTATGACTGTCGAAATCATCTTTGTGGTATGAAAGGAGTTCAAAAAGCACTAATTGACCAGCGCGTAAATTTCACGTTTATGGTTGTCAACTATGAGCACATAGAGCCAGCGGCGTGATTGGCGCTAGCTTTGAGAGGCCGGGCCAGCAATGCCTTTGATGTGTAGAGATTTTTGAGGAATTGACGGAACATCCGGTGAATGATCTGCTCGCATTCTACTAGTACACGGGTTGATAACATGTGAAAGGTCGGACAGTAGCATCATTGGATGTTGCTGGGGCCTTGTAGTGTTCCGGCCAAGTACCAGAAGACCGAGAGATCACCAACAGGACTTGTATGGTATCGTCATACATGAACCTCGACATCGATAGTCTTACAGCTCCACTCAACGTGGCGCCCCGCCTATAAGATAAGCAAATTGCCAGAACGGGGAGGGTCCACAACCTTTTATAACCGAATAGCCGAAGTGATTTAGCGTCGAAGGAATGTTGGATTCGAAACCACTCGGACTGCCAAAAGGACTTCAGGCTTTTGAGGTAGCACTAGTAGCCCTATCCTACCACGATCGGTTTTGCGAGCAGCATAAGATGGATATATTCGCTTCGGAGCATGTGGGGGCATATTCCTCCTGATCGTGCTCGCGCCAAGGCTGGAAAATACCGCTCGAGCATTGAACACTTCCGAATCATGCAAACTCGATACGACCGGCGACTGATGTCATCTCTCAGACCTGTCGGAATTAAACATACAGGAGTCTCAATTTGAGGGATGGATGGTCAAAGTATATACGAATTGGGCTAGTGGCTCCTCGACCGATTTAATTCGTGCTCCGTAGAATTAAATGAGCAGAAAAGACAGACCGGACACTGAGTGACACCTGGAATCGGAGTATTCTCTGCTCTGCCACATACAGGGGCTTTATTCAATCTAGAGATTCTAGATCCAGTCATGTCTCCAATTCTGCAAATCTGCATAGCGTTGACAGCACTTTGGTCGACAGCCACGTCGCGGTACACAACTCATGGTTTCGATTTTCAGCCCGATCACATACTCCGAGTGTCTGAGGAAGTGATTCCCGTAGCTTGCGTGACTCGGCCCAGCACGTTAGTCAATGGTTAGTTTAGCTCCCGTTTCCATCATAGTCGCCCTGTGGCAAGCTAATGAACGATCAACAGGAACCTCACCAGGCCCAGCCATCTACCTGAAGGAAGATCAACCCACTTGGGTGAGAGTATACAATGATCTGGAATCAAAAAATACTACTATGGTATTCAAAAATTACCTTGAAGATTGAGACGAGTATTACCTGACGAGATTTCAACAGCACTGGCATGGTCTAAGTCAGTCCATTGCTCCATTTTCTGATGGCTCGCCTCAGGCAAGTCAATGGCCTATCAAGGTGAGTTTTCCGAAAGGCCAAAATGTACCAAAGCATTCACTGATCAAAAAAAAGCCGGGAGAATATTTTGACTATGAAATTTGGCCGAAGGTTGGTGAGGCTGGCACATATTTCTACCATTCCCATGTCGGATTCCAAGCAGTGTCTGCGGCAGGGCCTCTCATTGTCGAAGAAGAGCATAACAAATCACCACCTTTCACGTACGATGAAGAACGCATCATGTTTATTTCCGAGCTTTACAATAAGACCGACTCGATGACGGAGACCGAGCTCCTCAGGCCCTATGATGTGGTCCGATGGTTAGTCCCCATTAATGCCGTTAATCCATGGTCGAGCAGCGTTGAAACTGATCTCCGAATATATTGTTCACATCTTCCAGGACTGGTGACCCCTCCACGATACTGGTGAATGGGAATAGTTTCCCTGGTATGAGTGCCAATGAGACAGATACACCTAAGCCGTGGGTCATGTCAGATCCATCCCTCGTGTCAAACTGTGGCCCTGAAGTGATTCAAGTTGATCCCGATGAGACATACCGCATGCGTATCATCGGTGGACCAGCTCTTAACCTCGTGACCTTGGGGTTCGAAGACCACCAAGAGCTGTCGATCATTGCTGCAGATGGGAAATATACCAAGCTGGCGAAAACGGAACGCATTCAGATTGCCTCCGGCCAACGCTTCGATTTCCTTCTCCGCACGAAGACGGAGGATGAGCTACGACGTCTTGGAAAAAGCGCTTTTTGGATCCAGATGGAGTCACGCTATCGACCTATGAACGTCTCTTCTTACGCGGTGCTCTCGTACAGCACTGCCAGGGATAGTGCATTCAACCAGACTACAGACTTGGTGCCTCCCGAGAAACAGCCCCTGAGCCTGCCGAACAAGGTCTACGACTGGCTGGAGTATATTCTTGAGCCCTTGGAACCCAACGGGTTTCCGACCGCCGATAAGGTGAATAGGACGGTGGTCCTGACATCGCTCCAGCTGATCGCTAACGAGGGCGTGTATGCGGCTGTATCAAACCACACTTGGACTGAGACCAATCAGCACAGGGGAAACACTCCATTCTGGAAACGGGAGCACCAGGCAGGGACCCCATATCTGGTTGACATCTTCAGGCGTGGGGACAAAGCAATACCAGATTACGAGACTACGGTGCAAAAGCATGGGGGTTGGGATCCCGATCTCAACGTGTACGTAGCCAGGGTTGGTGAAGTCATCGATATTGTCATGGTCAACCAGCCGAACGGTCTTGCCATCGGCTTCGACCTTCATCCATGGCATATTCACGGCGGCCACATCTATGATCTTGGCAGCGGGCCTGGCACGTACAATGCGACTGCTAACGAGAAGAAATTGAAGGGTTATAACCCCGTGATAAGAGATACCACTATGCTTTATAAATATACTCCGGGTCAGTATTTGGGCGAGAATAAGGATTTTACGGACCAAGGATGGCGGGCTTGGCGATTGCATGTTCAGGATCCTGGGTAAGACTCCTTCACTCACCTTTTGTGAAAGATCATTGTTTGCTGACACCTTGTTATTTTCGCTTCAGGGTGTGGATGGTACACTGCCACACACTTCAGCATATGATAATGGGAATGCAGACGGTGTGGATGATGGGCAATGCATCAGAGATCACGCGCGGAGTATCGCCGAGTTCCGTAGCAGGCTACCTCAATTACGGAGGTGATGCATATGGCAATGCTAGCTACGATCCGTACGTGCAACATTATTTCGAAGGTGGTCTGCAACAGATCATCCAATAAAGGGAGAAAATGTCAACAGGATTGGACAAACGCAAGGGGCTACCCGAGGGCTGTGCCCTAGTAAGGAGATAATTATAATCTGGAGATAATGATAATCTATGTAGTGTCCAAAGTCGAGATTGATTGAGTGAACCTCCCGGAAGTTGAAGAGTACATTGAGTAATGAATCCTGGTGATTTTTTATCATCAATTCCTGATTGATTTCCTTGACCGGCTCGTAAAGTACTCTTGTATAACAGCTGAATTCGGCTCTCCGATCAGGACCGAGTAAAGTGAATGCCAGTATTTTCAAGATAAGAAGGCTCGCAAAAGGAGGATATAATCCCATATATGAAGGGTATCAGCCATGCATGCCATCGTGCCTGGAAAGCTGAATTACACTCATGAACTACAAGACCGTGTAGAGGGGAAGCCTCCGATTTCGAGCATAAATCAATCAAAAGGCTCAAAGCCTTGGCTTCGTAGCGCTCGCTAGCGAGGTCTTATCAGAGAAGGAGTGATTGTGTAGTAGGGGCTCTCAAGTTTCAGGCTCTACGGGAGTGGTGTCAGATTCCGGCCGAGGTCTGCCTCTGGTTTGTGCCTGCCCGGGACTATGCACTGGGCACTTGGGCTTGCCGATTCTTCATGCAGATCTGGCCTTAGTTCAATTCTGTTCTTAGCATAGTTTGAATTGCGCGTTCCTATAAGCTAGCCTAGGATATCGGGAATAACCAATGAAATAGGTGGCTTCTCTTAGCCTTGGTGGCCTAAATTCACGAGGTACCCGGGATGACATCTGTGGCGTTCTAAAATGTAAGTAAGAGATCACATTGGTCATCCCATAACTTTAAGATTAACCCGGCTGGTAGGGTCAGTTATAAGCTGCAATTTTCTGTCTTGAAAGTGTGGACGTTACATTACCACAAAATATCGACTTATTTCTTATTTCCTCTTTGGGGGATCGTCTTCATTGCGTTCGGAAACTCGGGAAATCAGAACATGCAAAATTCTAATTTCTGGCTCCACAAACGTACCAATATCAGAACTGATATCCGATACGTCAGAATCAACCATGCAGGAGTTTTCCTTGGCCTCATCTCCCATCCGACACACAGAGAACTACAACGACGTTCAGTATCGATAATGGGCTGATTCCGCCGACTAGTTCGTGGCGAATCCACCAGTTTAACGGGCACATTCGGCTTTACTCCCACATGGACGATGCCAGAGCGATGGAGTACTTTACCGAGGAGCCGCTTCATCCAGTCATGTTGAAGCCATATTTGCATCCAGAGGCTCTTCGGGATCTCTCTTACAACACCGTATCTACCGGCTAACTTCGGAAAACATGATATCCAACGGAACGGTCGGGTAGGCTCCCACCTTTTTGCTCACTGGTACCTGTGCCCGGAATTTAGATTTGGTCATGGGTAGGGTAAACAATGCAAAGATCAATCGCCAGCCAAGGACGAAGTTGTCTCTGCAACCATGTGAACGTAATCATCAGCACGAACCCTCCTTCTCAAATTCTCCATAAGTCTACGAGACGCTATCCCAGCATTCTGACATTGGTATCACTTATCACTCAAGTCATTACAAAATGAGTTCCAAGTTCGACGTTGTGATCTGTGGTAGCGGAACCGCTGGGTTTGCAGCGGCGACATGGTTGGCACGATACGGTATTCCCTGCAAGATCCTTGAGTCTCGATCTGGGCCACTGGATGTTGGGCAAGCAGATGGAATTCAAGTCCGATCTGTGGAAATCTTCGAAAGTTTCGGCATGGCCGAGGAACTACTCAGAGAAGCCTATCACAACATTGAAGTTGCCTTTTGGGGTTCCGACCCTATAAGACATGGCATGGGCATCGTGCGCAAACGAAGCGCGCATGCCACGACCCCGGGCCTTTCGCACATGCCTCGTGTTATCTTGAACCAAGCACGGTTCAATGGAATGTGGTTGGAAGCTATGAGGCGCCTGAATGGGCAGGAGGTTGACTACGGATACAAGGTGACGAAAGTCACGGTTGATGAAGAGAAAGCCCTGGGTCCAGAAGCTCATCCGGTGACCATTGTGACTGAGAAAGGTGGTAAAGAGGAGGTGTTTGAAGCTAAGTATTGCTTGGTAATTTATGATGTATCCTGCTGTTAGTAACACTTGAGGTAACAATCTGTAGGGAAGCGATGGCGCCCATAGTGCTGTCCGAAAGTCTTTGGGCTTCAATATGGTCGGAGAAACTTCCGACTCAATTTGGGGCGTGATGGATGTCTTTCCACGAACGGACTTCCCCGACATCCGGAAACAATGTATCATACAATCCGACGCTGGCAGCATTATTACCATACCTCGAGAAGGTGGTTCTATGGTTCGGGTCTATGTGGAGCTCGCGTCAGGGGCCAGAGCGAAAGAGGTAACACTTGAACATATACAACATGCTTCGCGTCAAGTCTTTCAACCGTATACACTCGACGTTGCAGATGTGTATTGGTGGTCAGCCTATCCTATTGGGCAGCGCATCGCGGATCATTTCGCAAAATCCAATCGCGTCTTTCTAACAGGGGATGCTTGCCATACGCATTCTCCGAAGGCAGGCCAAGGCATGAACGTCAGTTTGCAGGATGGGTACAATATCGGCTGGAAATTAGCCTCCGTCCTCCAAGGTCACGCTGGGCCCGAACTGCTCGACACTTATGTCCTGGAACGACAGAAGGTAGCAGATGTGCTTATTAACTGGGATAAAGTCTGGGCGAAACAGATGTCCTCGATAGCCACAGAGGACGGCGGTGTCGTTGATGCTAACGGCAAGATTGACTTCAGCGAAGTCTTTGTGAAAGCAGAGGCTTTTACAGCCGGACTGACTGTCACCTACGACGATTCTATAATAACCCACGCCCAAGGGAGTAATAAGGAGGCGGCCACAAATCTCAAAGTCGGGATGCGACTTCAGGGTGTCCAGGTCGTTCGGTTCTGCGATGCAAAAGTAATGAATTCAGTGAATGCTCTACCCTCTGATGGTAGGTGGAGAATTTTAGTCTTTCCAGGGGACATTCGACAGCACTTGGCTTCCAAAAAGCTAAATCAAGTGAGTAATGCTTTGATCGGAACCTTGGAAGTACATATGTTCTAATATGTCGCTCAGCTTGGAACATATCTGTTCTCAAATCATGGGCCGATCCAGAAATACCTACCTCCCGGCGCGGATATCGACGGATTTATTGAGGTCATCGTAGTTCTCTCTGGGGAGAGACTCGAGATACAACAAGAACAGATACCAGACGCTTTTTGGCCTGCGAGTGGCAAATACAGGATGAGAGGTAAGGATGGCTCTTACCAATCAACGATTTAGCTTGCTAATGACAGAACTAGACTTGCATAAAATCTACATCGATGACGAAAGTTATCACAACGGCCACGGCCATGCATACGAGTTTTATGGAATCGACCCTGGACAGGGGGCAGTTGCCATTGTCCGCCCAGATCAATGTAAGTCTACTTCACTAAGTTATTTTCACACTGAATATTGACCTGCGGTAGACGTTTCGAAGGTCATCGATATGAAAGACTATGAAGGAATTGGCACCTTCTTCGAGAGATTTGTGCAGGAAAAAGGGCAGACAAATGGATCTTTGAGGGATCATTTGGAAGGTGACACTAGCGGATAAGTCAACGAGTATACGGATAGCCACGTAAAGGGACATGCGAATGGTCACGAAAAATGTTGAAACTGAATGTACCTCTTTTCTCGTCGTTTATTTGAAAATGGCTTTATACACCAAGGTCTTGATTACGTAGCTAATATCGAAGGCGCCGCTACTAGTGATTGGTAATTAGTTTCTTCCATCTTGTCATAGATACGAGATGTTTTCTTCCGGAATTGTCGGCAATATTAACATCCACAATCTCTACGTCTGGAGGTCCAGCGAAGCCTGAAAAATGTGCTGTTGAAGCCTACTAGGTGCACCTGACATGTGCTGTGATGGGGACAGATCTGAGACTTGTGGTGGTACCAATTTCTGACATGCGAGAGGGAGTACACCGGCATACCCAGTTGTCACTGGCACTACTAGTAGTACTCATTGCCCAAGTCTAATCTACCTAGTAACAGATAATTATTTCTGTTTCAAAGCATGCCTTCAAGTTATCAATAAGTTGAATTCGTCAGGCCTCTATTTTCAACTTGAAGGTTTCAATTTCGAAGGTTGTTCGAAGTCACATATCTTCCTGGTCCTTAGCCTCCAGGGCTAACTACTACTCTATTACCTACTAATTAGTAGGTTGAGTTGGGGGTGATTGAGATA